>RPOG01004870.1:13681-38914 GCA_008086565.1 Thalassoma bifasciatum
GGAGGACTGCTTTGATAAAAGACTCTTCAGGTCATTTGAACACATGAAAAGGAAATATAACCTGTCTAATCAGACTTTTTTCTGTTATCTCCAGATAAGATCCTTTTTGAGAGTCAATCTGGATCCTGAAGTGACCTTACCTGTAATGAGTGTTGTTGAGAGATTTCTGTATGAGGGGAACACATGTAAATTCATTTCTAAGACGTACCGCTTGTTGGTGAATGAGGGTCCCAAACCAGGTTTGCATAAGTATAGAGTGAAATGGGAGTCAGATCTTAATGTCACAATTGATGAGCAGTTATGGGAAGATTTGTGTCAAGACAGCTTGTCAACTACTATCAATGCCCGGTACAGACTGATTAATTATAATATTCTACATCAAGTATACCTCACTCCAGAAAAATTACATTCGTTAAAATCTGATATCTGAGATGTGCTTCAGATGTAATATTGAAGTTGGTTCCTTTCTGCACTTTACCTGGCATTGTACCAAAGTGAGCCCTTTCTGGCATGATATCTGCTCCATTTTAACCAGAGTAACAGGAGTTGGTGTTCCACTGGACCCTGAATTGTGTTTATTAGGGAACTTTACACATATTCATGGCTCCCTCACCAATGCACAACTGAAATCTATGAAAGCTGCTTTGTGTGTGGCCAAGAAATACATTGCAGTGTCATGGAAATCTGATTCCCCTCTTTTAAGTGATAGGTGGACTTCTGAGATGAATAGTTACATCCCCATGGAAAAACTCACATACTGTCTGAGAACACAATATAACACATTTTAAGAAAATTGGCAGTCTTATTTAGACCACATCAGCACAATCTCAACACTAAGAACTTAATTTAATTCTGTTTTGATCAAGTACAGTGACCACTTAGGTTTTTTGATAAAGTAAGGATTTTAGTCTTCAAACCTTGCTTTATGTTATATTTGTATACTGTTGGTATATTGAAAAATTGAAAATAAAATAATACAAAAAAATAACAGCAGTTTCACAGTCTTATAGCATTTCCTCCTCAATGTGAATCTGGCGAAGCTTGGCATGTTTTATTTCCTTAGACTTCTGGCTACACGACAGAAGTGTCCCCGTCTTGATACAGGGAGATTCAAGCCTGAGTTATACAACAACTGCTCTCCACTTTGCAGAACAGCAGCAGACCGACAGAGGAGCTGCGTAAATCCTGCCCAACTGTCTCATTTATCTGCTTTCAGCCCTGTCAATCACACGTACAGTAACCAATAGCCTTACTATTCACATGAAGCCATTTGTAGCAAGTTAGGTTATCTGAAAGCTCATGCACTGTATCCATGTCCATGAGTCAGTAAAGCAGGGCATATATTAAGTACAAACTACTTTCCCCAGATAAATTCAGGTTGTAGGAAAATTGAGCCAGCATGAATATTTTCGTTGCTAAGATTTTGGTTGCTTGGTTTGGGTTTGGCATCTAAACATTTTCCTCAGTTGTACACAGTGGGAAGTACTGATGAATAAATTCCAATGCTGAGAATTAGGAATACTGTAAAAAAAAAATACAGCAGAACAGGCAACCACCACTGTTGAAAACATAAATCTATTTGTTTGTTTAATCTTCCTTCAAGTGAGATATTATGCCCAGCCTGGTCCTTGCTTTCATGGAGATTGCTTCATGTACCAGAGCCTAACATTGGGTGGCATTTGAAGTTTGACTGTATACACTGGAGTATGAACATTTAGGCTTTACTGCTATGTTTATAGAAAATGCATATTTAAAGCAAGTGCTGTAAAAAAGCAACATGAATATGTTTGTTTAAATATGTGTCCTTTTAAATACATTTATGCAGCTCACGTGTGTGTTGAAGCATGTATAAGAGTGACAAGGCATATGTACGTGTGTTTAGTGTGTAGGCGTTTAGTATGCCTGCCAGTCTGGGGTTCTACTGGCAGCTTAGGCTTCCCATCTGAGGTGACGAGGTGCGAGGGCGTACTTACACACACACACACACACACACACACACACACACACACACACACACGCATATACACACATACACACACATAGTAAAAAAGGAGAGAGAGAGAGAAAAGGAGGGGGACAGGGTTTTCCTCAGTCTTGAGCCAAAGGAGAGAGAGGAAAGACCGGTGTGAGGTGCTAGGAAAAAAAGCAGCAGTAAATAGAGAGGGCTTTTTCCGCTAGCAAGTTCCCACATCGGCAAATACACAGAAATGGCAGGTGACTGGGTCTAGAAAGACTTCTTTCTATACACACATCAAAAACATTAGATCGCAGTGCTGCTCAGTCAGTATAATGCTCACAAAAGCAAAACAATATGTTTCAACATTGCCCCCCAAAAGGTAGACATATGTGTATCTGATATCTTTGAAATAAATCATGAGACCCATTATTAAGGAATAATATATTTTCCTTGCCCCATACTTTGGCAGCTGACCTGAAGATTTTTGTGAAGTGTTCCACATGGGGTGATCTTGACTTTTTCATTTGTTCAGAGCGATACATTAAAACAAGTTTTCATATTTGCAGTTTTTTTTCTGCTTCTTCCATATTCACTGCATGGCTCAGTTATGCTTTAACGGGGCAAGATGTTCTCATTACTTTAGTATGCAAAGGGATTTTGTTGGGAAGTTATCAGAGAACTAATGACACACCAACACAAATTTCACATGGGTGCAATTTCACAAACAGGTAATAGAAGGTAGTAAATACTCTAGCTGAAGTTAATTAAAGCAAATATATCTGCCAAATCTTTAGAACAAAGTGTCACAAATGGCTTTGCCCATTAAATTTGCACAAGACACTGACATGTTATCTAGTTTGCAAAGTCTGATTTATCTGTTAAATTTGGTTGAAATGAAAATAAGCTTTCTTTTTAAAAAGACATTGTATGGCTACCAGCTATTTTCAACTTATATAATTGAATTTTACACCATTTAGAGGGACCAAAGACCAGGAGTTTGTTTCAAACTTTAAATTTACTGTGGAGCACAATGTTTGGAACAGTTGTGTCCATCTCTTCATCCCTGTGGACAAATTGTTGAAAAACACACGCTAAGTGCCCATTTAGGAGACAAAACTAGTACTAAAGTGCCCTCTTTGGAGCCAAAACACATGCTAAAGAGACTTCCTGGGAGCTCAAATGCCAAGTCTTCTCTGCACTGTGTGAGCATGAGTTAAGGCTTGTACTGTGTGTTAACTTTTGCAAAACAATGTGCTTGTTTGTACTACACAGTGTGTGTGACTTGCTGAGCATCTGTCTACTCTACTTTCAGTTGCGGTTTTTGTCTCGTGATGAGGAGCAGCCACCTTCAAGTGACTTGTGTGCTGGAGAGAAAATGGCAGTGAGGAGTCTGGAGATCCTAGTGATGCTGTCAGAGATTTTTTTTTTGTCAAAAGATTCATGAATTAGTGCACATATGTTTTTTTTTTTAATATTCAAAATTTAAGTTTATTCTGTAAAACTTAAGCATGGCACCTTTAAAAGTTGATGTTCAATCAATCAATCTTTATTTATATAGCGCCAAATCATAACAAACGTTATCTCAAGACACTTTACAAAACATTAGCAGGTTGATACCTGCTAATGTTAGAGTATTTAGTTATTTTATTAACAGAGACCCAACATCAAGACAGGATAAGGAATCTTATCTCATCTTGATCCACCATGAGTGAAGCACTTTGCAGCAGCTTTTAGCAAAGTTACAGTGGAGAGGAAAACTTCCCTTTAACGGGCAGAAACCTCAGACAGAACCAGACTCATAATAGACAGACATCTGCCTCCACTGTGTTGGGGTGAGAGAGAGAGAGAGAGGGAGAGAAAGAGAGAGAGAGAGAGAAGAAAAATTGGAGAACTGTCCAAGCCACAGCAGCTGGAGTCAGGTCGTTCCACGTCAGCTGGTAGATCCACAGCAACAATCCAGATGAACCTACAAACAAGCTCAGAGACTCCCAGAGGATCATGGTTAATAACTACAATAGTGCATTAAGATAAAAGTTAGACTGACAGATAGAGGAGAAACAGAAGCCTAGTGTGTCAGTTTCCCCCCAACAGTCTAAACCTATAGCAGCATAACTAAGAGCTGGTTCAGGCCTGATCCAGCTCTAACTATAAGCTTTATCAAAAAGGAAAGTTTTAAGTCTACTACTAAAAATCGAGAGGGTGTCCGTCCCCCGGACCTCAATTGGTAAGTTGTTCCAGAGAAGAGGAGCCTGATAACTAAAGGCTCGACCTCCCATACTACTTTTAGAGACCACAGGCACAGTCAGCAGGCCTGCATGCTGAGAGCGCAGTGATCTAGACGGGTAATATGGAACTATAAGCTGTCTAAGATAGGACGGCCCAATGTTATTTAGAGCTTTATAGGTCAGGAGGAGGATTTTAAATTCTATTCTAGATTTTACAGGTAACCAGTGTAGAGAGGCCAATACTGGAGAGATGTGTTCTCTCCTCCTGGTTCCTGTCAATACCTGAGCTGCAGCGTTCTGAACTAACTGAAGGGTCCTAATAGACTTTTTAGAGCAGCCTGATAAAAGAGATGTTGTAATTACAATTTTTCTTTACTTTTACTGTTTACAAATATTTTAGCATTATACTAGAGTGAGTGTTGGTTTTTGTTTACCTCTGTGTGTTAATAGTGCAGTCATATCCTGCACATCGGAGGAACAGCGGTGGAGGTGGTCTCCAGCTGCAGGTGTCTGGGCGTGCACATCTCGGACAGCCTCGCCTGGAGCGCCAGCGCTTCCTCTCTGGTCGGGGGGGCACGCCGGCGGCTCTGCTTCCTCAGGAGGCTGAGGCGCGCCGGACTGGGGAGCTCAGTCCTGATGGCGTTCTACAGGTGTGCGGTGGAGAGCATCTTGTGTTCCTGCATCACTGTGTGGCACGGCAGCTGCTCTGTGGCAGAAAAGAAAGCTCTGCAGAGGGTAGTGAAAGCGGCACAGAGGACTGTGGGATGCAGTCTTTCAACTACCACGGACATATACTCCTCCAGATGCAGGAAACGGGCCTCCTGCATCATGAAAGACCCCACCCATCCCGCACATGCTCTGTTTGTCCCTTTCCCCTCAGGCAGGAGGCTGCCGAGCATCAAGAGCAGGACTACCAGACTGAGGAACAGCTTCTTTCCTGAAGCTGTGAGACTGTTGAACTCTGGTGGTCCCCTTTAGCGCCCCCCCGACAAATGAACACTGCAATTTTTGCACAGTTAATTATTTTATTCTGTCTATTTGTTAAAAAGGCTAGTTGATTGTGTTCTTCTTTTATTCTCTTTTTTATTGTATATTTGTATATATTTATATTTATTATTCTCATTTCTATGATTGGGCTTGCTCCAGGACCAGGGTAACCTAATTTCGTCCCACCCATGTTTTACATGGGTTGAATGACAATAAAACTCCTTGAATCCTTGAATCCTTGAATATCATGAAAGGATATCACAAAAGGATATCAATCTTAATGAAATAAGTGAGTGTTAATTGAGTAAGACAGCATTCGCCTTGAAATGACAAGGAGACCTTCTGTGCGTGGATTTGTGAGTGCGTTGCGGGTATGCCCTGCCTTATTGTGAGAATTTTGTATGTTCTCACAACTTTGGCATGTTAACATTTGACATTGGGCTTGTATTTTCTGGCCTCTCTGACCACTCAAAGTGCAACGGGGGAAATACACTGCATCCGTCTGCGTTGCATCTCCGCTGTGCCTGTTGGATGCGTTTGTCAACTCACACCAGCTGCGTGTTATGTTCGCAAGCTGCAGGGCTGACAGATAGTTGGTGTAGCGAGATCTAGGAGGTCCTGTGCTCCTCACTTTATAGACAAGTCTCTCCTATTCATATTGGAATAGGAGACTGTAAAACTGTAAATCTGCTTAATCCTAGCGTTTCTCTGCTCATTCTATCTTATTACCCCCGAAGTCAAGCTAAATATGATCTAATTTTGGCACGGTTTGTTTTATTTTGAAAGTCACAGGCTCTTTTTGATAATTTCCGGGCACTACTTCCCTACATAAAACAGCACCAGAGAGAAATAAAGAGGGTCTTCCATGGCATCGCTGCAGTGGCGGCTGCTGGTCTTTCAAGGGGGGAAGCTAATTTTTTCCAAAGCCTACATCAAAAGTGTGTTTGTTTATTTATATGTAAATTCTACCCTCTGTTCCTTTTCAAGAAAAATATCTGTGACCCTGTCGTACCAACTAGGTGTCTTTTCAGTAACAAGTCTGGTCCAGTTCAGAATAACAGAATGAAAAACTTGGAAAATGCTCCAGTGGATGTTTATACTTTAAGATCACCGATTCGCTCATTTTACTGTCAATCAAAAAGGGATTCTACCTCAGACGGATCATCCAAACGTCATGCAGAAGCTGAGTGTCCAGGCCAGCACACTGCCCCATAGACCCTGAGAGACCCTGATAGGCACGAAGAAGCCCAGAATTAATCCAATGACCATCCAGTTTCGTGCAGTGGAAGAACCCACTCTAAACTTCCCTCAGCGTCATTGTCCGACATTGTAAAGCATTGTGGCACTGTGGGGATGAATGAGGAGGATGTCGTGTCGGTTATCTTTGATAAGAAGCTGATTCTGAACAAAAGATGAATGCATTCATATTTGGTCACTGTCGTCCACCACTGTCACAGCAGTGCATATGTCACCACTTATTTATTAATTTTTTTGACATTTTAGGGGAAGCTGAGCTTCTCTTGCAGTCTCAGAGCAATTGCCACTGCATCACTGGTGCATCAATGCTTTCACAAACACATTTTAAACGTATTGCACTGAGAAAAGAGGCCAAAACCGAAACTACAGGGCAACTATATTGTAACAAAATAACCATAATCATAAATATCTGTAGGCCTGTAATATCATAAAAAACAACCACAAATGTATCTGTAGGCCTATAAATCATAACAAAATAAGTATAGATACATTTGTAGGCCTATATATCACAACAAAACAACCATTAATACATTTGTAGGCCTATATCTCATAACAAAAAACAATAACTAGGCCTATAGGAAATAAAATCAAAATACATTAGCCATAACAGTTCTGTATTAAATCACAACAGAATGGTCACACCAACATTTTCAATACATGGTTTCATAACCCAGCTTGTGAGTTGTGACGAAAACTGAAACAAACAGAATTACATTGTCGAATCTTATTCTTTAATGCTGAAGTATAGTTTCTTGAAGGAAAGCCAGTGCAGGTCTCAAATCTTGAAATCCAAAAAACTAATCTATTTCAGTGTTACACTAAGGCTAGCTTACTCTAACTGAAGAGGAAGACAAGGAGTCCAAGCATCAGAAGAGACCGGTCAGATGAATCCAAAAATACTTTATTCAAAGCAAGCAAATTTGAACAAAGTGAGTTGTAGCTCTGCAGAAAACCAATTGACAATATAACAGACAAGCAGTATTTTATAACCAAAAGGACATTCCTTGATGGCTATTTACTCCTCGTCCTTGCTCAGGGTTGGAGGTCTTTTATGGAAAATAGACTCCTTGATGGCAGGGGTGGACAGCTGCGTTTAAGGAGCCAGGATTCTTCCGGGGTTAAAAGTAGTATCTGGCTTTTGAGGCAATACTTAAGTATCTGTCGTGAATCAGATTTGACATCATCCAAATGTGTCATCATGAAGTTGCTTCTGTACGTTGATTTGAACTTGAATACAGCCGTTTTTACAGGTTTTGCTTCCATGTAGATCATTCCCTTTTCAGCATCCAGCATGCTCATGGTCAGCTCCAGGTGCAAGGCAGATCTCAATGACCTGTAGGGACAGAGGCCACGTTTGGCCCCCAGCCCCTCACCAGGGCATCTGTTGTTTTATGGTTTTGTTCTTGACTCTGGGAGACAGCTGCAAGTTGTACTATAAATGTTGCACAATTGTGAATTTAGTTTGCTTCACTTGCACAATAACTGAGAAAAATCTTCCACAACATACAAAATAATCTATTTCTTTTCAAAAAAAAGAAAAGCAAATGTACAACCCAACACCACTGAAGTCGGCACGTTTTGTAAATCGTAAATAAAAACAGAATACAATGATTTTCAAATCCCTTTCAACCTATATTCAATTGAATACACAGCAAAACAAGATAATTAACGTTAGAACTGGTGAACTTTGTTATTTTTTGCAAATATTAGCTCATTTAGAATTTGATGCCTGCTACCTGTTTCATAAAAGCTGGCACAAGTGTCAAAAAAGACTGAGAAAGTTGAGGAACGCTCATCAAACACTTATTTGGAACATCCCACAGGTGAACAGGCTCAGTGGGAACAGGTGGGTGCCATGATTGGGTATAAAAGCAGCTTCTCTGAAATGCTCAGTCATTCACAAACAAGGATGGGGCGAGATCACCACTTTGTGAACAAATACGTGAGCAAATTGTTGAATAGTTTAAGAGCAACATTTCTCAACGAGCTATTGCAAGGAATTTAAGGATTTCATCATCTACGGTCTGTAATATCATCAAAAGGTTCAGAGAATCTGGAGAAATTGCTGCAAGTAAGCGGCAAGGCCCAAAACCAATATTGAATGCCTGTGACCTTTGATCCCTCAGGTGGTACTGCATCAAAAACCGGCATCACTGTGTAAAGGATATCACCACATTGGCTCAGGAACACAACAGAAAACTACTGTCAGTAACTACAGTTCGTTGCTACATCTGTAAGTGCAAGTTAAAACTATACTATGCAAAACGAAAGCCATTTATCAACAACACCCAGAAAAGGCGCCGGCTCCACTGGGCCTGAGCTCATCTGATGGACTAATGCTAAGTGGTAAAGTGTTCTGTGGTCTGATGAATCCACATTTCAAATTGTTTTTGGAAAATGTGGTCGACGTGTCCTCCGGACCAGAGAGGAAAAGAACCATTTGGACTGTTACAGGTGCAAAGTTCAAAAGCCAGCATCTGTGATGGAATGGGGGTGTATTAGTGCACAAGGCATGGGTAACTTACACATCTGTGAAGGCATTAATAATGCTGAAAGGTACATCCAGGTTTTGGAGCAACATATGTTGCCATCCAAGCAACGTCTTTTTCATGGACGCCGCTGCGTATTTCAGCAAGCCACATTCTGCACGTGTTACAACAGCGTGGCTTTGTAGTAAAAGAGTGCGGGCACTAGAGTGGCCTGCCTGTTGTCCAGACCTATCCACACTCCACTGAACAACAGTGGGAGCAATTTGGGGTACAGTGTCTTGATCAAGGATGCTTCAGCATGTGACTGGAGAAGCTGGAATGGAACCCACCCAACTCGAACCCCTTCAACCGAGTGACAACAACTCTACCACTGAGCGACAGCCACCTGCCCGTAAAATACAACAACGAAGACCCCGGACTGTTGAACAACTTGTACATCAAGCAAGAATGGGAAAGAATTCCAACTGAAAAGCTTCAAAAATTGGTCTCCTAAGTTCCCAAACATTTACAAGAATTGTTAAAAGGAAAGGTGATGCAACACAGTGGTAAAATTGCCCTAGTGCCATTTTTTTGCAATGTGTTGCTGCCATTAAATTTTAAGTTGATGATTATTTGCAAAAGAAAATAAAGTTTCTTAGTTCGAACGTTAAGTATCTTGTCTTTGTGGTGTATTCAATTGAATATAAGTTGATTTGCAAATCATTGTATTCTGTTTTTATTTACAATTTACACAACATGCCAACTTTACTGGTTTTGGGTATGAAATGTGTTAAATCAGTAGTGTCAGTAGTATACATGTGTGTGTGCGCGTGTGAGTATGAATGTGAGTGCGAGTGGAAGTGTGTTTTTATCAGAGGGGGTGTGGGTGGGAGGTGGGGCTTTTTAACACGTAAAGCACTTTGTTCTACATTTTAATGTACGAAAAGTGCTATATAAATAAAGTTTGATTTGATTTGATTTGATTTGCATTGAGCACTGATACCAGTCCATTGTTGGCCGCAGTAGTTAGCCATTCCCTGCAGCTGGCGAAGGCCACCCCAGCTTAAGCCTGTTTTATACTTGCAGCGCTTTCTTTGTATCCTTGACCTAAGACACAGCGCCCTTGGTCCTTATCTTTAAACTTCTCGAGGAAGTTAATGCATGTATAACATGGCTTTTTTGCAGTGTACCTGTATTAATAACACCTACCTTTAAACACCTCCTGAAATGTACATTATAAGTATCAGATAAGCACCTAAATGTAAGATTTTAAGCTAGAGAAACTCCTTAATTCTAGGATTTAAACTTTCTAACATCTAGAATTTAAAGTCAAAGAAGAAAAAAAATGAACTTCAAATGTTTATTGACAGAAATTCAAACAAAATGATATTTTACCATTTTCGTCCCTTTAAGCCTCTCTATGAACGTTAAGATTCAGTCTTTTTCAGTAGCTAACTAAACAAAACTTTGGTCTGTAAACACACTGTAAACCTTTAATTCACACAAAATTTACTTTTCACACCCTTAAATGTGGTACCACAAAAATAAACACAAAAGCCAGCAAATAAAATAATAAACCCCCGTTGCAGGTTGATTTCTTACTTCTTCCATGATGAAGGCGACACAACGAATCCACTCCTCCTCAACATCAGCACAGCAGACTCCTTTCCTTGTGTCTTCCAGCGGGCACACATTAGCACAGCAGCTCCTCGTGTCGTCCATCAGGAACAGGTCAGCAAAGCAGCTCCTCATGTCGTCCAGCAGGAACTGGTCATCACAGCAGCTCCTCATCCAGCAGGAACAGGTCATCACAGCAGCTCCTAGTCCAGCAGAAACAGGTCAGCTCAGCACCCGACATCCTCACATCAGACCACAGCATCTGAAAACCGGGTGAAACCTCTTCACCTCGGCTCAAAGGTAAGAGAAACGATCCGGAAGACCTCACCTCGGGCTCGACAACCAAAACACAGTCCAAAAGTGCTCCCCTCGTTGTGAGTTGAGGAGGAGGAATCCAGCAGCGGGGGAGCAAAACCAACTACCGCCAAACATTGACTGTTCTCACATCACTCTCGTTTGTACCGCACTCAACCAATCACATTAAAAGAAACTTGACATCTCTCTATATTGACCAATCAGAAAGCAAGGATCCAAACTTTTTCAACTTGTTAATTTGTCACACCTCGAGTTGAGAGAAATACATTTCGAACAAACTACATCACGTTCTTACGGAGCCCCCTAAGGGTCACGGCGGGGAGACTATTGCGTTCCCTCGCAAAAGTTTTTGCATTCCCTCGCAATACCTTTTTGTCTTCAGATCCTCCTGATTTATGTTTTCACTTTCACTCAGGTGCAGAGAATGGATCCAGAAAAGTCAGAAAGATAGAGATTCAATATGATAATATAAAATGATGAATAACTCATCATTAGAGCATTTCAGAAACAACACCGACACATCTCTGCAGTCACAGCAATGTTGACTGAGAGCTACAATTGTAATATTTTCAAAACGAGTCATTGCTTTGCGCTGGGAAACCTACATTGGCTGCAACACAGAAGCAGCTGGTGCTGGGACGTTCAAAGACTAAAGACCAAGACGGTCTGTAAATTGCAACATGGAAACAAACACGAAAAGGTAATGCGAGGGAACGCAAAAACGTTTACAAGGGAACGCAATGGTATTGCGAGGGAACGCAAAAGTATTGCGGGGGAACGTAAAAGTCTCCCCCCCAAAAAATACTCACCGTGACCCTTAGGGGGCTCCCGTACGTTCTCAATATTAGAGGGACAGTTTACTGTTTTAGTAACTGAAACTTTTACACCTCTTAGCACATCTTAATGTAACAAAGAATATGGACTCCAATATTTTAATAGTTTTTAGCATGCATTTTAGCTCTGACTTTTTAACAGTTTTTGACTTGCTTTTTAACGGTTTTTATCCTACTTTTTAACAGTTTTTAACCAGCTTCTTAACTTGGACATTTTAAGTTTTTACTTTACAGCTTTAAAGGTTTACATAAGTCTGGGATTTTATCCCGGGGTTACATACTTACCACATTCATGAGGTCTTTGTGGCTCTATGGTGATGAATGACGTCATATCAGCAGCCCCGCCCCCTGGCCCCGCCCCATCCCATAGAATGTTTCTGTGTTTTTTGTAACTGCCAGACAGATGGACAACGTAGCAGACGAACCAGAGTTACAAGTATCTGAAGTGCAAGAACACAGGCATTCATTTATTTGAACTGTGTGATGACAATGCCTTGTGGTCACACCGGGCAGAGGAGAGAAATGGGCAAAAAAATAATGTTGTAAACGATGCTAACGAATGCAAACTTCTTCTCCTGTAGTTAAGTGCTCTCATAGACTGGTGTTTGGGATACACTGCCCCCTGCAGTTGGGGTGTGGACGTCTATGAAGGCCGTGCGGATCAAAATAATCTGCAGGTCATGTTAATACGGAAAGCATAACCCGGACTTTAACCTCTCCCCTAGCCTGGATGCGGCAGCTGAGTTACTGTGAGAGGATACATGGTTGCAAGCTTGAGATCTCACTCCAGATAACCAGGAAATAGATGTGTCCCTCGTGGCGATGCACCTGCCGGGGGACTCTGGTGTTGGTGACTCAATAATCATAAATATGATATTTGGGTCATAATTAAAATAAGGTGATTTTCCAAGTGAAAAACGTAAAAAAAAAAAAAAAAAAGAAGAAGAAAATTAGTTTTCACAAATTTAATTTAATGGGAAGTATTTATGAACATGTTGACCATATTACTAACTGTAATGGACGACTAGAAAATTTGTTGTTTTAAAAATGTTTTGAAGTTATTAATAGGATGTCTTAAAATATCTTTCACTGTTGTTACCACATTTTATGTTACAATTACAAGATTCATGAATGCTATAAATTTTATTAAAAGGCACATATCACAGTATCTGGAAACTGTTGAAAAAACTTCATGAAATAAAACAGTAATTTTTGTAATTCATTTCTAAATACTCAACATTATCACTCAATTAGTGACAATGTCTGATTTGAGTATGTGTGTACTTTTGATAAAAAACAAAACATGCTGATAAAATTACTGAGATTTTCTATGGATGAAGTTAAATTATATATTTGGATAAAAGTTGAATTGCAATGACATTTTAAAAAATGTCTTTTATGATGTCTAATGTTATATGACCTTAGTTTTTTTTTAGTAATAGTAGTGATAGTAATAGTATAGTAATGACCAATTTAACACAAATGACTACACTATGACAAATAACTTCTATTCATTGTTAAACTTAACATTCAATGAAATTGCACTGTACAACACTAGAACAATTAATTTCATTTCATTTTACATTTTTTAGTTAATTCCATGCAATTCAACTCAGTATGAATAAAATCTAAAGGCTGGGTTATGCTTTCCGTGCAGACGAGATGCGCGGAAAAAACACGCCCAAGATCCGAATGAGAGAACACGTGAGGCTTTCATATTTTTTTCCCGTCTGCACGCCGTCTGTTTGCTTCCATTCCCAAACTACAGGGGGCGATGAATCTCTAGAGCATGTCTGTCAGAGCATTTAACCGGAATAGAAGAAGTCTTCCTTTGTGTACACAGCATAGACTGTATAAAACATGGACGTAGTCTCCGTGACGTCACCCGTCTGTTACTGCAGCTCCGTTTTGAGGCTAAACGGCGGGCGCAGCCATATTGGAAATGGGACGAGTGACGAGTGCCCAAACTCACAGCTATTGGGCGCCCGTCAGTCACGTGATCTGTGCTGTGGCTCTGATTGGGTAAGCTCTTAGTCCTAATATCTTCCAAACGGCTGAGTTAGAAAAAAATTCACCCCCCTCACAGTGGGAGACGTTAGCAAAATTAGCGATCCAGACAGGAGACAGAGTTTGTACCAGGCTTTAAATACGCCGATCAGGGCTCTGAAAATGGCCTTTTTCCCGTCTGCTAACACAGTACTTCCGGTGCTTCTGGAGCCAGCCTCAAGCGGTCACTGGAGGAACAGCAGCTTTTTAGCACTTCCGTGTTGTCTCATTTTTTCAGACCGGAGGTTGCCGCTCGGTACACAGTTTAAAACATTATTTTTTTTGGCTTTTCCTCTTCTCTGTAGAGTGTGACCACACGGAACAGTCATCACACAGTTAACAACGTGATTTCGGTGTAAAAAAAAATCAAATAAATGCCTGTAATTATTATTTATTATTATTTTAGAAGAGAATAGAATAGAAAACAAGCAAGGATAGGCCTGAATGACTTACAGTAATCTCAAAAAAATACACAAAAAAGCCATAGACCTGACATTTTAAAAAGATTAAAACAGCTAAAGACTTCCACTGAAACAGTCATAAAAAATCACATAACATGGAGTAAACAGGCATAATGATAAAACGTAAACTTTGAAAGCTATTTTGTCTGTCTCTGTTACAGGGGCCAACAAACAAGGCACTGGACTCTGCAGCTCTTAAATAGCTGTAAATTCTTCTTTATCTTGGAGGCTTGTTGATTTTTATGTCTCTATGTGTGAGTTTCTAAAATTTCTCCACGATATGGGATTGATCTCAACAGATCTCTGGTTAATAGGATGAGGTTCAGGAATGGTTCATATCTGTGCATGCACTGCTTTAATGTTGTGCTCCTAAACACCCAATATTACCCCAGGATAGAGGTCTTCGTCATAACTGAGTACATGGCACTGACCACTGTGATGGTTTCCAATGACATCAGGTTTGGACGGCACTGAGGTATTATTTTTTCAACTGTGTTCTCCTCCATCATAAAGGTACCCTCTTGAAGCTCACAACAGGGACAATCCCACACTCCTTTTGCTAGCTGAAAAAAAGCAAATGATGTCTGATGTATTTGACTGTTCCAGGTGTGGTGGAAATCAGTTGGTGAACATTCGTTGTCCCTTTAATAGGGGAGAGGGACATTTTTCATCCTTTGAGCCTGTGCTGTCACCTCATCCTCTCCTCTAAAAAACAACTTCACAGATGATCAAGCTTTTTTCACCTTCGCATCTTCAATATGTTGACCCTGCCTGGCCAAAGTATCAGCTTGTCTTTTTAAGGCACCCCATATGCCATCAGGTGCTCCCTTTCTGTGATCAGCTTCAAAAAAGCTACAGGTTACATTATTAAAACCTTTAAGTGATGGCCTACATAGCATTAAAACAGAAAAACTAACGCTGTTTTCAATAGTATAATTATCAATTTAATTATTACGCACGGAGAGAGAGGAAAGAGAATGAGAGAGAATCCAAATCATAGGCTCTAGTTTTTTCTATTTGTTTTTTTAAGGGTTTTTTAAAGAGTGTTTTAGACCTTTTGGGTTGTGGAGATGTCTAAACATTTGTCTTTAGTTTGTTGTTTTTGACCGCAGCCGTTTGTGCGCAACGCTGTTCCAGTTTGCACCTGTGGGCTAAGTGCACGTGACCTTAAATGTGCACTGTATGATGGTCTTATGATCATCATTGCTGTGAATGCAGCAAGGCATTCACAGCTTATGTTCTTCTATGTCAAAAAAGTTTAAGATTCTTCTTCTTCTTCTTCTTCTTCTTCTTCTTCTTCCGCCCACTTTTTTGGATCGCTTCTTCTTCCACAAATTTCAACCGATTTTCACCGTTCAAACTTCAAAACGACCGGCTTGTTCAGGACTGGTGCGCTATGACTTTTCAGACAGATTTCACAAATACTTTCAGAGATATTTCACTTTTTTCACGATTTTCACACGCATAGAGAATGAATTGGATTTGGAATCATTCAGGGAATTTCTTCAGCCTCATTCAGACCCTTCGCATTCAGTCATACTTTCAGCCAGAAACTTCATTCTACCTGCAAAATGTTCAGCCATTGTTTGGCCTTCTTCAGTACATTTCAGGTTCTTTCTAGCATTTATAGTTTCTTCACAAAACTCCTTCAAAGGTCATGAAGTTTATCAGCCCTTGCAGCAGTTTAACATTGGTGTGTATGTGGTGGAATGTTCAAACTGTAGAGTGAGGATTTGAATTTTAGAGTGTGGACCAGGAGAGAAATCACCTGGAAACTTTTTGGATAAACAGGCCTAGGGGCCACAAATTTCACTCTACATACACAAATTTGGGCTCAAAACGTAGGTAATCTTGTTCTGCTTCTGATAAATGACCCTTGACAACAAAAGGACAGAACAAAGCTCGCAGGTGGCTAACTGTCACAGAAAGTCATCATCTGTCCCCATCTGCCCTAATGTTAATTTTCAAGGGACTTTCTGAGAGATGAAGAAAAAGTAACACTTTTTTAACTCAAATTTCTGGTAAAACCTGTGGCTCCACAGACATGAAATTTACAACAATAGATACATCTGAGCCTTGCGAATCTCATGGTAGTTTCGTTTTTCTGCAAGCTCTTAAGGATTTTGCGCAGCTAGAGGAGATTCACACCCTGTCCACCTCCTTGAATCCAGCTCCTCATCAACTGTCTGTCAGTTAAATCAAACAGCTGCAGCTTCAAACAGCCTAACGAGCAGGTTACCATGGAGACCTGTGATCTGACACACCTGTTTATACCTACAGATCAAAACACTGATGAAGAAAGATACTCAAGTGATTGTTTCTCTGCATCACTGACCAACACACAGCACACACCAGCACACCAAACATATACCCACACACAAACACACCAAACACACACACACACAACACACACAAGCATACTAACCATGTACACACAAACACACACACACACACACACACACAAGCTCTCTCTCTCTCACACACACACACACACACACACATACACACATACACTTCAGTGTCTCAAACATCTGATAATTCTGATAATTCCTACACAACTTCTAGGGATAAAATATTCTTTCATTGTGATTCATCTATTTCCTTTAATTCAGATGATTCTTTAATTCATCTATATTTTCATTTTGGACATTATTTCATTCCATTCATCCTTTCATCCAAGTCTTCATGTTCATGTTCAAGAGTTCTTCTTCAACATTTTGCATTCAGCAGTTCAGCGCAAGCTTTTTCAAGATTCATTCAACCATTTTCAGATAAATTCAGTCATTCAGCATATTCAGGATTCTGCATTAGCAGTTCAGCGCAAGCTGCTTCAGCTTCTGCATTCACAGCGCAATTTCTTCAGAAATTGCTTTTCTAGTTATAAATGTACTTGCTGAGCAGCTGAGGAAGAATTCGCTAGAGATATCTCCAAGATATAGGGGGAGACATTGCAGGACGGCAGTGTGTTCTGTGATGATGTCATTGGTCTCATGGAAAAGATTACAAAAAACAATTAACATAAGACTACAGGACAGGCAAAATCTTTTAGAAATAAAAATGTGCTAATATCCATGTGTTCAAGTTAAAACTTTGAATTCAAAATGCTTGAGGTAGTTAAGGAATTACTTGTGTTGTAGAAGTAGAAGTAGTTGTTTACAAAGTAAGTAAGTAAGCAAGCTCACTACCATAAGAGGTGGTAATGAAGAATCTGAAGCACTTACCTGTGCATTGACTGACTG
The DNA here is from genome assembly GCA_008086565.1 of Thalassoma bifasciatum. Taxonomy (NCBI): domain Eukaryota; kingdom Metazoa; phylum Chordata; class Actinopteri; order Labriformes; family Labridae; genus Thalassoma; species Thalassoma bifasciatum. The sequence goes on from RPOG01004870.1 coordinate 31,087, forward strand.
GAGGACGTGGTCAAGCGATTGGCCGACACCTCCTTTTCTGGATCTGAACAGGTCCACAAGACGACCGTTGTGCTGGTCGAGAGCTTCATAGAAGTCTTTCTTGAGGTTTTGACTGGCAACTCTATAGACCTCAGCAAACACCTTAAAAAAACAACAACTACAAAAAACATCCAAAGGATTTTTTACTCCACTATGGTAGTTATTTTAATGTCAATAGTTGTATACAACACATTTCCCAAAAAGAAATGACCAGATTTGATGTTCCAGTTCCACGATGATCCAGTTTGCAACTGCGGGCACAGCACATGCTAAATTTAGATTCTAAAACAGGAACTGCAAACCATTTCAAGTTTAATAAATCACTTTGCAGGTGCTAAATGATCACATTTGCATCTTCTCCTTCCATAATTTTGCGCATTCTGGTGATCTGCATGTGTTCAGCATATTCATGACAGAAAACACACTAATGGATAAGGCCTGACAGGGTCTTGTCAGAGCCAGGCAGGATAGAGAACATGGAGAGCAATGTTACAGCTTTACTCACTTTTTGGCTTGTTACTTTGTTCTGGACCATCACAGCCCTCCAACACCCTGTCGTTGCTTAAAATGATTGTCAAGATGAGTGGTAAGCCATGGATGATGCAGCATATATGTGCCACAGCTGCACACTCGTGCTTGTGCATGAAGTGAACTGGGCCAAAGCACACTCCTCCCAAACGTGCTGGAGGAGAGAAGTGAATTGTGCCTGAGCATGGTTTTCCTGTCATACACGCCAAACGAGTCGGACTTGAGGGCTGAAGTGTGCTTAAGCACTGCACAGTTGGCCAGTGTGACTGCCCTTAGATGCCTCTGAGCCATGGATAATAACACCAATCAACGTGTGCATGCATGCATGTGGGAGATGGAAAGTTGTTGGGAGCTGCACATCTCTGTACCTCCAGATGCATCTGAGCGAACAGGAAGTGTAGCATTAACTGCAGCAGCCCACAGGTTAAATGGTGTCACACTGAAGTGAAGGGTTAAGTGGAACCACATGAACATGGATAGAGAAATACATACAGCTACAAAAAGGTGCCTATGTGGACACAGTGACCACAGATAACATTAATTTATTTCTCCTCTCTTCTTAAATGCCATATGCATACAGCACATATTTGCTTACATGCGACTTTCTCGACTTTTCACTTGCCTTTTTACTTTTAGTAGCTGTATCCAACTGTATTAGAGTGTTTAAGTGCATGTGTGTGTGTGTGTCTGTCTGTGTGAGTGTTCTCAACTCTGCAGCAGAAAGTCTTGATCTGCAAAGTATTAGTGGTTTTGTCAAGGCTTGATGTTTGGTCCTGTTGTCATGGGGATAGGCCCTGCAAGCAAGCTTGGAGCTTCTCTGTTTGCATCAGTGTTGTATATGGTGACATCCAACAGAGGATGGGAGGGAATTAAAGGTAAAAAAGGGAAATAGAGCAACATGCTGAGAAATTATAAGAGAATGCCAGTTATTTTTATTTATTTACTTTTGTAACTTGCAACTTTAAAGAGCATATTGCAAGTTATTTTTTTTATTAACACTTAATATGGTCGGATAGGGGCAATAGAATAAGCCAATCACTGATTTTTTTAATTATTCATGAAAAAAGGCCCCAATTTAGAGGATGAAGTGTCTATTTTCAGTGTCGCTGTTCATAAAGCTCTTTTTTTCAACACCGTGTCATTTGGAGTCACTGAGGGTACGGGCATTCTCTGCCTTGGCTCTGATCCAATGTGTATGATAGGAGGCAGTGAATGGGAGCGGGTATTTCCAGTCGTGTTTGTTGTGTTTCTACAAGTTTTTATTTAATGTAATTGTTCACTGAGATGGTTCAATACGCTCTTACGCTGGATGCAAAAATAGCGACTTAGCAGGACATAGAGTCGATCTTTTCCCCAAAAGGAGAAAAGCTCAGCTCATTGCTGTCCTTTACCTGTTATACCTCTTAATCCTGCCCTGTTTCTGCTCTCCATCTTGTCTAAAAGTTTCATCATCCTGAGGACCCTCATATGTAAAGGAATACAGATTTTCTTCCTTTTTATGAACAGCAGTGACAGCTCTTAGGAAAAGTAACTCACAGAGCTCTTTTGAAAGACTATGAGCAGGTGGAACCAGCTCAGGTAACATTAGATGGTGCAATGTTCATTTTAGGACATCATACTTCAGTCTCAGATCTATGGCATCAGACAAGATGATATTGATGTTTAGTCTAAAAGAACTTTGTTCGGTCTATGGGCTGGTACAAATAGGCCTCAAACAAAAAAGCACAAGCAGCCTCAAGCCAAATAGACCAGTTTGTTCATTCTTGTAATTGAGGTCATGTCAAACAGTGTAGCAGCACATTCTGGAAAAAGATCTTAATTGTGATTTTTAGGTATTTCAACCCAAAGTTGAAAAAAAAAAAAGAAAAGGCTTTTTTTTTTATTACTGGATCCCTAAAGAAAAGGGTGTTCTGCAAAATAATGTCACTACAAAGGGCATGGAATCAGATGATTTGTAAGTTCCAGACCTGAATTTTATTTTTCTTTTTTCCCCTGAAATTTGAACCGAACCTGACACAAGATGTCCTTAAGTGTGCACTGTATGATGATCGTATGATCATAATTATAAATGTACTTACTGAGCAGCTAAGGGAAAATTCGCTGAAATTAACTCCAAGATAGTGGTTGTTTACAAAGTAAAAAGTACAAAGAACTGTTCCTCCACAATTTATTTGCACTGCGAAGAAAATGTCTGGTCCATCATTTTCTTCACATCAGCTGAGTCTAGAAGCCTTTTCTTTGCCTCACTCTCAAGCTGTCTTCTTAATGCCTCTAACGTATTCACATTTTCACTATCAGGAAAATTTGGCAAAAAATTTGTCTTACTTCTTTTTGGCCTTTTTATGCTACTACACAATGGCTCTTCCTCAGGGAAATCCCTCCTCCGCTTGTTGCTATTCACTGTGACATCAGTCATTCCTGACCTCCTCATTTTTGTAATTGAAATTCCCCATCTTGAGCTTGATGCTATTCTTCCATCCTCAATATCCAGTGGGTGATCCGACTTCTTTCAAGCAGGGATGTTTTCCAACAAGTGCAGAGGCCACTTCTCAACAGTTTTCCTCCATGGGGTATGCTGTGTACTTGTACATTGTCTCTGCAAGTGACTTGCTGCAGGTAGGGCTAAGAACATTTTTCATGTGTGAGAATACCTGCTCAAAGAGATATGTCGACCCAAAGACTGACAGCAGCGCCAGTGCAATGTCCCTGAGAACCTCTGAGTTCCACTGAACCGCTCAGGTGTAGACCCAGCAGGTGAGGATGCAGGCTCTGTGATCTTGCACTGGTGTGGTTTCTAGCTGTTCTCTTAGCTCTGCAAACCTTATCACCCACAGTGTTGAACTCTTTAACTCAATCAGCTGCATTATTATATTATTATCATTATTGTTGTTTTTGTTGTTGTTGTTAATAATAATAATAATAATAATAATAATAATAATAATAATAATACATTTTATTTGTAATGCACTTTGCATTTAAACAATCTCAAAGTGCTACAGGGCAGATACAAATGATAATTACACAATTTGATTTTAAGGTTAAAAAGGAGAACTCATAAAATACTTTCAATAAAATGCTGTAGTACAAATGTGTTTTTAGGTCCTGTTTAAAAACATCTGCAGTCTGTGAGGCCTTTAGGTGATCAGGGAGAACGTTCCACAATCGTGATGCTGCAGATGAAGAGGCCCTTTCATCCATGGTGCAGAGCCGAGTTCTGGGGGCCTTGATAGTGTTTTTTGTCGCAGAACAACAACGTTGCACTTCTATGTCCTCTGTATTCATTCAGTCAATCAAAGAGTTGTACTGCACTGAATAGTCACTCTGCATTTAAAGGTTGATTGCTGAAGTTATGTTTGTTCAGTACTCTATATACAATGCACTGCTGGGTACTTATTAGTTAATGGATTGTCTGTTCAGAGATCAAGATAAATATACGATTTTCCTGCATGAATAGTAAAGTGCTAAATCACAGAGTTGCAAACCTTTTTTTTTCTATCTCAAAGACAGACTGACAGTAGAGTCAATCGAAGACCAGACCCTGGTAAACATAGCAAAATCAGACATCTTTCAAAACAAAAGCTCTTGATTGTCATTTGTATATGTTTTTCAGCATTCATTTCTAAAAAAGTAGTGTTGGAGGTTTAACCCAAAAAAAGAAGTGACATTCGCCCTGCAAATTTTCTTAAACATAGTACCACAAAGGTACTGAAGAAGAGTAATTGGTTTGTAAAAGTTAAAAAAAAAAAAAAAGATGCATACAAATAAGTTTAAAAAACACACATCCTAATTTTTGTCAGACGTGTCATCCTCTTCCATCGCAAAGTTGCAGTACCGTCTTTTGGAGCCGGGTTCGACTCCCATTCTATGCCAAGCTGCACTTTGTTAGTCTTGTAGTTCAGGGCTGATTGAAGCAGGAGTTTAACCTCCCCGTCGGTCTAAACGGAATTCTTCTTGGGTACGGCCATTGTTATTGTGTTCATCCGGGGAACAGAACTGAAATGAACTATTTCACACATGTGTGTTCTTATATAGGCGTATGCCAGCGTTCTACCACAGTGCCATATAGCGGCCTTGCATTGAATTGCACCCGCTATTGCGTTTCCTGAAAACGCTTGTCTAAACGCGGAGAAAACTTGAAGATGATACGCCACTTTTGCAGCACTTTTGCGTCTACAGTTTTAATCATCTCCATGCAAACGTAGCCTCAAACTCAATAAATCAGGCCACACATGAAGTTGGGATCATGACAACACTGGGGGGTGCTATCATGCCAAAGTTTAAACAACAACAGGCCTCTAGTGACAAGAATGCCACTGGTTGCCAGCCCCTGGTCTAAATGATTTCAATTGAGCCAATTAGAATGTGAAGAAAGCCAAGATATTTTTATGAGCCCAATTAGCCTGACCCATATACATTTTCAACAATATCTCAATACTTTAATATTTGATTCAAAAGTAATTGAGTAATATTTCTCTTTAACCATTTTGGTCGCATATATACAAAAATGTAATCTGTTTGCTCTGAAATATTTTGAAGTCACACAATTAATGTGAGACAAACATTCTTTGATGCTTCCACGCACCCACCAAGTGACTGGCAAATGCAGCCATGTTTAACCAATTTTGATGAGGGGAAATGACTCCTGCAAATTTTTTGTAAATTTAAATTAAAAACTTTGGCTTGGCTTACTTTGTGACAACAGTTATTTTTTATTTTTATTTCTATTTATTTTTTTAACCTTGGAAAGCAATTCCCATCCTTGTTAACTGTTGGTGAAATTTTGTGCTTGCACACTACATTTGCTCCCATCCTGTGCATTTCCAGGGAACTAAGCCTCCCTTGTCCTTAAAGTTACACCTCTGTCTACATGTGTGCAATCCCAACTGAAATGTCCTAGAGGAGGGAAATCAAAAGGATTGCATCATTTGTCTTTTTTTTTTAATAAAACCAAAATGTTCATCATCTCTTGTCTTTGTTCATTCGTTTACACATTAACTATTGTAAGCTTTGTGGTGACATGAGTTTAAACTTTGCATTGACATTCTCTCTATCATTCACTTGAATGCCTTTTTGTGAAATTCTTTGTATGTGTGAATATTCTCTCAACTGATAACTTACAAAATGTATAGACAGCTCAGTTAGAAAAGTCTGTGACAGGCAGTGGAGTGGTCACAAGCTAGCCCAGCTGACATGAAAAAAGACTTTTATTTTGTGATTGTGTGCTGTTTTAAACTTTTTTGCTCATGGCTCTGGCCTGCTGCTATAGAAAACAGAATACATGAAAGTAAAAGATGTTCAAGAAAAAAGCTATAAATTCTGCAAGATGAAAACAAAGAATATATGATGTGTGGAGCAAGAAGACACTGTAGAATTGTGTAACCATCTATGGCAGGGATGTCCAAACTACGGCACGGGGGCCAATTGTGGCCCGCCGTCTATTTTCAAGCGGCCCCTAGCTATAATCTTACCATGTTAGTTTTGTCACTTAAATTAATTATGTTCTTATTGTTTACATTTACAGTTTCTGTCAAGTGCTTGAAACAAATCTAATTGTATCTTGTAACGTTTCACAAAGATTGTCACTGTGCATAGGCAACTTTATAAAGCTAAAGCTCTGTACAATCTGCAAAAACACAACAATTTTTACAGCTGACATTTAATAGCATTTGGCATGATGCAAAATGTGTTTCATGAGTTGTTTAGAATTTAAAAGAAAAAATATGAAAACACATGAGAGGACCAAAAAACTGAATATAAGATATGAAATGGACCAAAAAAGAAAAAAGTTGAAGCATAAAATGGTTCAAAATGCAGGATCAGAGGAATTTGGGGTTTAAATGTTTTGTAACTGTCGTATAAACAAACATGACAAAGTCCAGATCCTGTCCCTGCCATAAAATTCTCACATATTTTCCCCAGGTTTGGTTTTGTCTTAAAGGTCTGCAATCACAGCACAAGCTTGTTTTACTGAACCATTTTTGTTTGTTTGTTTGTTTGTTTGTTTGTTTGTTTTTTTCAGAAGCCACTAAAAAGAAATAGTTTTCCAATAGAGCGCTCATTTGTAACTTTCACTGTTAGTAAACATGTCCATAAGAGCCGCCGGCCCTTGGCCATTTTCACAGTTTTCAATACGGCCCTTATGGGAAAAAGTTTGGACACCCCTGATCTATGGTGTGATCATCAGGAACCTCTGTTGTATGTCAAAGACACTACACGTTCCCTAAAAGCATTCCTGTCTTTTACCTAAGCACTACTGCACCATTAAATGCTTATTACATGGCTGTCAATCCAGAGAATTTTCTTTTTCTACAATTCTACAATTTTGTTTATCAGACGCTTTTGTTCACCACTGTTGTACGTCGGTACAACAGTGGTGAACAATTTCTAGGGTTCAGTGTCTTGCTCTTTCACTTCAGCATGTGACTGAAGGAGCTAGAATCGAACCTAATCAAACCTTTTATTAGCTGGCAGACAGACATCGTGACACGTATGTATAAAATTAAACATAGCTTGTACAAACTTAAAACAAGGACAAAGTGAGAAAAGTTAAGACAGGAAAAGAGAAAGATGAGAGTCAGTATCTAATTCCATGAGATGAAGTTTAAAGTCCCCTTTTTTCTCTCCCACACCCTCTCCTTCTCTGACGTCAAACCTCTGTAAGCCAAACAGCCTGGACGTGGCAGCTTTACAAAACTTAATAACACATGTCAAGAGTCCCCTACCCATAAGCTGTTGTGTAACATTGGTGGATCACATTATGCTTCTATTTTTGCAAAGCCTTGGCTGCTGACAGTCTGTTACACAATAACACACCCCAAATTGTCATCTGCTTATACTGTTACCTTCATAACACACTGATGCAATTTATAGAACAAATATGTTCATTGCCTTTTTTTGGACCATAGGAATACATAATCACACTTTTAATAATAGACAATGGTTTACGATGTTCTTTTACAGGGCACAGTCTTAATAAACTAAATACTCTGTCATATAAATGCATCAGTAAAATCTAAGTTTAAGTATCACCACTGTCTTGTGGAAGTCTCAACAAATTGATGTAAAAAACAGCTTCCTGTTGATGTTCTAACATGCAATAAAAAATCTGTTGACCTCTCATTTTCATTCAAACGTCTTCTACCCTCTGTATGCTGTGGGCAGGAAGTGAGCACTTCAAAGACAAGAAGCAAGAGGAGGAACATTTCCCAAGCTTTCCAGGATGCTCACTGGGTGAGAGTTTTTTCCTTTTTCATCCCAAGAG
>RPOG01004871.1:0-38912 GCA_008086565.1 Thalassoma bifasciatum
ATCCACATCTACGCACACGCTCCAGTTTGGACTGACTTCACATGGATGAACACTAATTACCACCTTACATGTTACATGTAGGAGATCTGCTGGTCACAAGGGGCTACATTAAAACCAGGATTGATAGATTGATTTATTAATTGACCTACCAACCAACCAGCCAACCAATCAATCAAGGGGAAGACAACACCACTGGAGAGAAAGTGCAATTCAGCTTTGCTAACACAAGGGGAAACCCTTTGTGGGCCTCTACTGACTTTGGATTGCATACAGGAGCTCCTTTGTTCCTCTCCTCCTCCTCTTTTGGCAAACAAAGCTAAGAGATACACAGATCTCTGGTGAGAAGTTCTACCAACAGAGGGAAAAAAAAAACAACAACAGAACTTTTCAGCCTCTAAAAGACAAGCTGAAGGTTTAAGGGTGTGAAGTGAAGACAGATAATTTAATGTGATGCATGTGTGAACACAGAGAGGAAATCAAAGGGACTCATAGAATTGTTAGATGAAGACAAAATACAGTTTTAGATACAAGCTTTTGGACCCAATGTTGGTTCACTTTGTTGGTTCACTTAATAAACCAAACCGGATCACTTTGACTCCACTTAATTATGCTGTTGAGCACCTTCCATGTCCCTTGGGTGTCAGTTCTACATCGTTCCAAATGTTTATTAAAGCAATACTTTTCATTTTGTCTCATTATTCTAGTTTATTTTTATGTGTCTTATATTTACTTTCTGCCTCTTTTGTTCCAGATGCAAGAAATGGTTTATAAAGTACTTTTTTTTGTCTTTTCACAGGCCTTTTCTATTCATTTGGTTATCCAAGGCTTGTCTTTATGCTAATTAACTATATACTTATTCATCATTAGAGCTATCAGAGGGCAGTGTTTATCAGCATATTAAAGGTTGACAGAAACTTATTATAAGCTTTATTAGGATCATTACTCAAATAAAGCTCATTCCAGCTCTGCTGTCATGAGTTTTGTCTGAGAGTGTCGATGGCTTCAGGTGTTATAAGAACATTAGGTAAAATTACAGAAACAGGCAGATCACTAATGTCATTAATAAGTAGTCCACTTATCATCTGATCCTAGTTTGGTTAATTAAAAGTACTGTCTATTTATGTTACACAATCAAATGTTATTCTGGTTAGTCTTAAGATTGTAGGAAAAGGCAAACACAGTACGACACATTGGAAGCTTTACAAAGTATAGATTGATGAGATTTCAAAGCAGAAGCACCTTAAAACACAGAGGTCGCAGATATTTATTCAATAGAATAAGGAAACTGCCAAATTTACTAAAATGTGTACTTATTAAAAGGGAACAACCTCCGGAAAAAAAAAAATAAATCTGTTTGCAGTTATTTAGTTCTCTATAAGCTCTTGGCTGCATATTTTGTATTGACCTTTATTCTCCTGTGTGCTTGCTTTTCAGATTATAGGACGATAACAATGACAACAAGGGAGCTTTTTTTTCTTTGTTTTGTATTCGTGTAGGGAAACACACTTTACACACACACACACACACACACACACACACACTTTACACACACACACACGCACACGCACACGCACATCTTGTAGAAAATAGTTGTAATCTTGCTGTGTCCTTGTGATGGACTTGCAGCCATGTTGCATGTCACTCTGAATATTAAGGTCAGTCCTCCTGGGTTCAGTCCACATGTTCAGAACAAGAGAATCTGGATTCAGCCGCTTAGACTCAGTAAAAACATGGTGCACTCTACAAATTCTCATGGGCCGTTCAAGCCTCACTGACATGTCTTTGCTGTCTAACAACAGGGTGAGGAGACCTAACATGGAAGCTGAGTATGACCTACAGTCGTTAGTGAGTACATGTTTCCTTTCTTGAATTAACATTAAAATGTAGAGTATTCTTCTCTTTTCTATCAGCATTGTTTGTAGTAATTGTAGATAATTTGCCAAGAAAGTCTTTGAATGTCTTCAATCTGTGCAGACGCTCAAGAAGTCTGCAGAAAGTCCACACCAGGCCCCTGATGACTGAGTGGAATGTGGGTTAGGATTCTCCTCTGTGCTTCCAGACTTCCAGGGAGTGCACATGCAAAGCCCAGGAGTCTGCAAGTCCAGGAAAGTCCAGGCATTTGGATTCAGTGAATGTCTTCCCAGAAATAACACGCTCAGCTTCAGCTTCAGCTCCACTGAGGTTCCTCTGCTGTGCCCACTTTGAAAGTTCTGTCCAACTAAGCTCCTTTGCCAAAGTCAGCTCGGAAACTTGATTTTTAAACATTCAGATTCAAGTGTCTTCCCATTAACAAGTCATCTGGGGGATGCTTCTTATTATTGTTTTTTTTTTTTTTACCCATTGTTTTGTGAAGGGTTTCAGCAAGCTGTCCTCTGTTTCCCTGAGGAGAAAAAAAAACAACATGTTTTTCTCTTACTGTCATCTTTAAAAGCATTGTGACTTCTTAATTCATACTGTGGAGCAGCATGATCTCACACTGTCGTATTCCCTGTTGCATTAGCCTCAAATAGCTCCATCTGTTCATTAATCATACACAAGTGAGTGCAGACAGGAGCTCTATCCGCAGGTTCACATACAACAGGAAGGTGAAACCAGGGAAGGATTAAAGTGTTACTACGCTTAAACATCTCTGTGTATGTGAAGCCTGTAGAGCTTAATCTGTTGAGCTGTTGTTCATTTTTATTTCATGTTTTTACATACTGATCATGGTCATTTGCACTTTTCACTGGAGGTCAGAGTGGCTTGTCAAAAACGCTCTCTCACTTAAAGCAGTTCCATAACATCAAAACTTGCAAACAACTCTAATAACAAATGAGCTGCTTTTAACAAATAAAGATCAAGGAGGCTCAATGACATTGGCTGTTAAAATGCAACAGCAGAGGCATGTAAAAAAAGTTCCTGCAATGAAACTATTTTGAATATCTACAATATTTTTGGCCTTATATAGTATCTACTTGCATCCTGCCTTGAAGTTTGGGTATTTAGTATGAAATATTCATTCAAACAAATGGTGCAAGAATGACGTCTTCTTTAACATGTGAGCGTCAGAGCCACGAGGGGTCTGCACAGAGTGGCTTTTTATAGCTGTTTATCTATGGTTTGATTGCACTTGCAAGGACTTCATGAAGGCGTATTCAAACTTGATGTGTTTTGGAATGAGAAGTAATGAGTAACTGCTTGTTAAATACGAAAAACACTGTGATTATATCCTTTTCTGTGAAGGACTTTGTTTGGAAAAGTAAAATCAATAAGAAAGAGGGGATATTCTGCTCCCCTATATTTTAAATGATCATGCTGGATACTAAAATATGTGCTCGTTCACAAACCTCTAAATATTCATACACTGTAGAAATGCCTGCATCCCTTTTTGTAAACTGATGGAAATGCTTTTCTAAAAACAAGCAAAAGACCTTCACAACATCCTCTTGAGACTTGCTGAAATGATGAGGTTACAATCAAAATATGTATAATAAATGGATGTAGTATTCATGATGTCACCTATCTGTTTCTGATAAGGCATGCTGAAGCAAATCGTACACTGGAGCCATTGAAATAGAAATACCGTCTTGTAATGTCTAAATTCAGAAATCATGTGGTCATATAAGATCAGTCCATGTCCTTCAATCACCACATAAAACAGTTGTTCTAGTCATATTTCTTCCAATTACATAATATTGCAAAACTTAGGTCGGTGATGTCACATCCTGAACTGGAAATGATCAGCCATACCTTTTTTTCATCTCACCTGGCCTACTGCAATCCACTCTCCACCTGCCTCTGTAAGTCATCCCTCCATCACCTTAAACAAGTCCAGAATGCTGCTGCTGCAAAGCTGCAGACCAAGTACAGTCAGATGACTCACACCACTCAGACTTATCTCTTATACACTGGAACCCAGTTGAATTTTAGGATTCTGTCAAAGACTCTTGTTCTGGTGTACAGAGATCTGCACGGTCAGACTCCTGAGTATATTGCAGACCTGCTCCACCCCTCCCTCACCAGCAGGTCACCCAGGTCGTCTGAGCTGGGACTGCAGGTTGTCTTTTGAGCCCGTCTGAGACAATGGGGTGAAGTCTTCCTCTAAATTGTCCAGCTGTTTATAGACATTTTTTTTAAGCAGGCCTTTGACTCATTTTATTTAGAATAATGTTTGAACCTCTTAAGACCTGAGCTTTTATCTAGTGTGATTTTTTTTTAGATTTCTTCTCTCTATTTAGGATCAGTATGACCTAATAAGCATAAAAACTTAACTTGGCCTTTGTACAGGAAGTTGTGTTCAGTGTTGTTAATAAGCGTTTTATAAGTGCTATTGTTCATAACTGCACTTTTTTTCTTACTGAAATGGGTGTAAAGTTGTGACATTGAAAAATTACAAGGTAAGTGTCTCTGATTGTGGCTAATAGATTAAAGTAAAATAAAAAGAAGTTTAATGGGTCTGAGAGGCAGAAAAGCAATATATGTTGACACCAGGTCTAAAGAGGTTAATCACTTAATGTTTTTTTTTTTTTTTTTTTTTTAACAGTTGTGTTACTTGATTTTAACATATTTTGCATCTTTAGTCTCATTTAAATACTGATTTTCCTCTGTTAAACACTTTGTGACTCTGTTCTGTGAAAGGCACTATATTAAATAAAATATTCCAACTTGATGTAATATAAACTAAACATCTGAGCTATCGTAACATATTTATGAACCCTGTGGTGCAGTGGTCACCTATTTAAAACTTATTTACTCCTAAATTCAACGGTGGTGAAAATTCATAGTAGCCTGTGTCAGGATACTTTTATTCTTCTTAGGGCCTGAAAAATGTTTTCAATTTCTTTTTCCAAACATATATTTATGTTTTAGGCAAACATTTGAGGGTGAAAAAGCTAATAAACTATGAATTATTCAGTGTTAAAATGGATGAAAGAGAGCTGAAATGTTTCGCAAAGCATTCAAAAAAAATATTCATGAAATTACCAAAAACTTAAAGGAAAAAAAAAAAAGAAAGAAAAAAAGAAAAAAAAAAGGAATGAAAACCTTTTTTAATGCCTTAAGACAAAAAAAAGACACTCAAGGTAAAAATCCTGACACTGACTTTCATAATTCATGCATTAGAGGGTTACTGAACTGTAAAAAAAAACAACAAAAAAAAAAAAACATAAAAGTTGGCGTCTTTGGCTTGGTGTGTATGTGGCTTCTGGTCTTTCTGCAGCCAGCCTCTAGTGGACTCTCTGTGAACTGCAGTTTATACACCTTGCGTGGGCTTTATGTCTCACAGCTGGAATACAACATAAGGATCTCCTAACTGATTCATGACATGTTGGAACACCGGGCCTCAAACACCAAGGTATTCACATAACTCGACCACTAACAAGCCTCAGGAGCAGGTGAACAAAAGACAATCATTTTTCATGCGGCTGAAACAAGAGTTTTCCAAGACACCAGTGAGGGGGAAAAAAAAAAAAAAAGATTTTTATGAGCTGTAAATAATTTAAAGCTACAATGGGAGTCCCAGAGGAACAGAATAGAGACTAAAAAGGCTCAATATCTCCGCTTTAAAGTAAAGCACATAAGCAGACATCAATCATAAGTCATATCATCCTTTATTCAGTAAAGCCAAAATGATAAAGAAGAGTCATTTGGGAGTCTTTTTTTGCTGAGTTGAGCTAAAAATCTTAAACACTGAACAGAATTTCCATCACAAGCACTCGCCAGAACAGTTGTTTCATTTTGCTGAGCAGTTACATTTTGTCATCATTTAGTTTCCAGAATCACTTCAAAATAGAAGTTATGTTCTCAGGTTGTTTTTAGACTTAAAGGATTCATGTTTCATTACACACGCTTAACAACATTCGAATCATTGAAGCTTAGAAAATAAAGTATTTTGTGACTTAACCTTAATCTATACTGATTGGAAAGGATGGAATATTCACCGTGAAGAGAACGTAATGTATAAACATGGATTCTGGTGTAACATAAGATTTGTGCTTGTGTCTAGATAAGGCTCATATGGCTGCCCTGGAGTCAGGATTTCACACTTTGATTACATGCGATGGATTCAGATGCAGATTTTTGCGAGATGTCAAGTGACACAGCGGGAGAGAAAAAAAGAGGAAAACAGATGATTTTTTTTTTTTTTTAGATTCAGAGACAGAAGAGACAAGAAATAATCCATTGCTTGTTGATTAATTGATTTTGATATAATGATGTATTTGGATCAATGATTTATCGTTCCTCGTATTTGTCCCCGTGCTCTTTGGCAAACAGATGCAGAAATATTTCATGCTGATGAGTCTCATTGAAATTTGAGAAGCAGAAAGAGAGAGAAAGCCAAGGGTTATCCGACATCTGCAGTGTCTCTGATTTTTAAACAAACACACATCAACAGATCAGCCAGATGAAACAAATGTGAAAAAGATTCAGTCCCTGCATGTGCCAGTGTGTGTGTGTGTGTGTGTGTGTGTGTGTGCATTTCTGTTTTCACTTATCTTGCTTAAGCGCATTCTGCTGAATCCCCATTTTCCTTTAATCTTCACTCGCAGTTTATGCTGAGATGAAGCATAATGCACATCAATCAGAAACACACACACTCACACACACCAATGCATATATCAAAGATCAAATTAATGATATCAAACAGGCTTATAAATATGTAGATTATGTTCTTATTCCGGTGCAGTCAGGGAACAAACACACACACACACACACACACACGCCATGTTTGCAATCACAACAGAGCACATTTTGACATCAGCCCAAAATCTGAGATGAGGAGAAAATCATTTGATCTGCTCAAGTTTTTCAGGTGACTATCCAGTCATCTGTCAGTTTTTTGTTTTTTTTTTACCTTGAGCTTGTTAAAAAATCCTGCTCTCCATGTACTTCTAAAGTATCTATTACAAGTGTTTCTCTGATTCATGGCTCTGTGAATCCTCCCTGCATGAATTCAGTCGTGGCAGATTATTTAGGGATACTACTTTACTGCTTTGAATAGGAGGGGTGAGACCTTTTCTTGAAAATCAAAGTGTAAATCACAAGCTTAAAGATGTTCCCTATGTGCACTGCATGGCGATGCTATTTCTGGAGTGTATTTATATCTATCGGTCCCTCTATTTCACACACACACACACACACACACTCACAAAAATGAAGTCTCTTACAAGGGTACAGCTCAAAGCAGGCTCCGCTGTAAAATCCCACAGTGCTCTTTCCCTAAAATGGGCTTCATAATTTAAGTTTGTAGGTTTTTTAAACTGAGCTGGGTCCAGAAAATTTGGTAGTGGAACAGAGCTCATAAAATGTAGCAGCTTTGATGGAGCAGAGGATATTAAAACAGTTATTGCACTCCGTCCTGGGTGTTGTATTCTTTCATATTTAAGGGCATCCTTGAACAAATAGAGCGCTGCTTTGTGACATTACAAGACGCTCGGAAATTATGAGTGTGTATGTGTGAAAGAGAGCAGACCTGCATGAGCAAAACATTTAGACAGAACAACATAGCTTTATGGGTCGAGCTTGAGACTTGAAGATAATAGTATGTGTAGAGTCTGAATGCTGCAGAAATATCTACGCTATTAGAACGTGTTTGAATGACAGGGTAGGACAAAGATGTGGACCTTACACAGGATGTAAAGAAATAGTGTCATAAACAAGTGTCACAACAAAACTTAACTCACTCTTACAAAAGCCAATAACCTTGAATCAGATGTCCAATTTGAAAGAAAGAAAAAAAATCCCCGAAACAAAACACTCTGAAAGAAGTCATGGGAAAACATTTATCTCATTCATGATGTTTGTATTGGTTTAGTTACATATAAAAAGCTGATTTTTGAGTCATTTACTGCATCCCAAGAGAGCGGGAATTGGATATATCCGGGGCAGCACATCAGAAAAAAGTACTCCGGAAGACACTGGCACTAACTGTGCTGGTGTGCTGGAATGATCCATTTGAAAGCAAATGAATGGAGGTTTTTTTCACCGGAGATATGTCATGGCATCTTTTTGTGACTGGCTCCAAATCAGCCCTTAGCTCATCCAGCAGCTACAAAAAATGGCATTGCTGGATTGTTTAGACAATTTGTCTCTACTGTTTTTATTTCTGACAGTCAAAATATGTCGACATGCACAGAAGATTCTCTATTCCTTGTCTAATATTGTGTCTGTCCCTCCTTCTTGTCACGATGACTGCAGCCATTTGTGCGTAACCCTGTGCCATTTTGCACCTGCCTTTCAAAGGTGCTAAATAAAGACACAAAAATACCAATCTGTTCCAAGTTTAAAAAAAAAACAAAACAAAAAAAAATATAGTGCAGGTGCTAAACGATTACATTTGCATGTCCTCCCCCCAGTATTTTGTGAGTTCTAATAACCTGCATGTATTCT
This sequence comes from Thalassoma bifasciatum, assembly GCA_008086565.1. Taxonomy (NCBI): domain Eukaryota; kingdom Metazoa; phylum Chordata; class Actinopteri; order Labriformes; family Labridae; genus Thalassoma; species Thalassoma bifasciatum. The sequence goes on from RPOG01004871.1 coordinate 8,368, forward strand.
GCATATTCATGAAGGCAGACACACTAAATGGATGGCAAATCCATAGTAATAGAAACAGAAACAGTATGGCAACATAATAGTATAGAAACACTGTTTCTTCAGGATATCACAATAAAAATATAAAACCAGTGATAAAGGGTTGTTATGGTTGTAATCCAGCCTTCTTCCTAGTAATAAAATGAACAAACCAAAATGAAAGAAATCCATTTTTCCTTAAAAACAGTTTTTAAATGTTTTTTGGTTGAGCAGAGAGTAACACAGTGTTTGAGAATCGATAAATACTGTGAGGAAGTAAGCCACCCTTATGGTCATTATTTTAACAAGTTTAGATTTCTTGTATTAACAATGTTTTTCTGTGAGTTTTTCAGCCTTTGGTAACAAGAAGGTTGTTGTCATTAGCTCAATGGCAGACCAGGCATCTGGGTTTACAATCTGTACTTTACATCATAAATGCAACATAACATTACTTATATTTGTAGCCAAGATGGACTTCAGAATGACACGATACTCTGATTGAAGAGCTGTGCGTCAGCATTTGGCCAATTTGTTTCAGATCTTGGAGAAAGCAGCTGGCTGAACAGAATGGCCACTGAACATGTAGCGGCAGTAACTAGCTCCCAATAACTTCATGCTCAAGTCCATATGTTTATCTGAAGATTCTTCTCAACAAAACTCACAAACTTATCCAACAGGAAGCCAAATAAAATGCGGGAAACAAGATAATCCAGCCAAGACACTAATTCCCTTTACTATTCACTTTAGTGTCTAAAACTAAAACTCTGTATATTAAAAACTATGGCTGTTTGAAGATGAAAGATTCTGCCTTGTGTATGAATATCACTTCCCTGGGCAGACTGACAGTTTGATACAAATTGAGAGGGTGTTTCACAAGCAGATGGTATTGGGAACTCAGGATTTGGCCTTCTGGGACTCAGTTTGGCCCATAATTGGACCAATTAGTCTGAGCCACAAAGCATAATCATGCTGTACAAATCAGCACAGAGAAGCTTAAATTGCAGAGGAGCTGACACACAGACAGAACACAGCTTCAGAAAGATGTGGACAGACACAGAGGAGGAAAGGTGGAGTGTTAGAGAAGTGGTCCTGTTGATCTAAGTTTGGAGTTTGCCTGAGTTATGACTTCAGAGTTCATTGGTTGATGTCTGACACATTGATGCCATTAGGTGGTTATATATATATATATATATATATATATATATATATATGTGGTTATCATATGGGTGGAAACATGTTTGCTTAAACAGAGTGTGGGCAGGTAAAGTAGACAGGGCAGTCAGAAATGTGAAGGAAACTTAAAATATATATATAACACTTCATTTGGACCACCTAAAGAAATTTCATCTCTAATCTTATCCTGGATTTATTAAGAATTTTTACCCTCCCACTTAGACACATGTTTTAGAAAATGATCGCAAGAGAATACATCAACCCCAAAGGGAAAGCAGCTTTATGTCATTTGAACAATTAATAAGAGAATTCACACTCCCCAACACTGACTTTTTAAGATTACAGCTCAGTAACTTTTGAATAAAACATACAGAGTAAGAAAGAGTTATGAATTAATCTACAATTGAAGCAATCCAGAGGAAAAATACAATAAGTTAAAAGGTAGGAAATTATTATCTGTAATTTTATAAGACATTCTTAGAATTGAATTTAAGTGATACAGTACATATAAAAGAGAGACTGGGAAAAGAGGAGAATGCTGATATATCACAGGACTTATGGGAAATATGCTCTGAGGGTCTTTCAGTCACCACTTCAAATGTGTAGGGGGGATTTAAGCGGAAGGTTGTCGCAATATTTCAGAAATAGTTGCTAAAATAAGCCCAACAAAGTGTGGAGCTTAACTGAGCAATCACACACATATTTTGGACATGTCCCATAATAAAGATGCTCTAGGACGGTGTCTCTGGGACTCTAACGAAGCATCTTATTGAGATTTCTTGAAGGATCCAAGGGCAGTATTGCTGGGTGTGAAATCAAAGAGAATCAATGGAAGAGGGAAAAATACATTTTACAAATACTTCAGACATCAGCTGTTAAATACATCAATATTATGGCTATGGGGGAATAAACAATGAATCCCATGATCATTGGCCTTTGGTCTGAGAAAGTCTCTGAAATCTATTCAATGGAGAACATAACTTACTCTTAGAGACTGCAGAGTCATGTGTTCATTGAAAGGTGGAGCCTGGTCTTAGGTGTATTGGTGAATTAAAGTGCCTAAACCCTAACTAAAAGCAATTAACCCCCCCCCCCTATTTGTTAGTCACTTTACTTGGTTTAATATATCAGGGTTCCCATGCGTACTGAAAAACCTAGGAAGCGGTTGTCCAATTTTCCAATCATGGAAATCACAGAAAACGGGACAAAAAAGTATCAAATGTCCTGGAATTGGTTAAGTTATTCTGGGATAGTCTTGGATTATTTACCCTCCCTCTGCTTTGTGAGCGAAGCAAACTACTTAATAGTTATGCACATGGATGTCTGTGTGTGTAGGTGAGCGTTGAGTTGGGAATTGCCCATTTCAACATTGTAACTCCAGTTTGTCATGCCATTGAAGTGCTATGCTGCAATCTGTGGTTGCGTTTGAGTCATTCTACGATAAGTTTGTCATTATTATTTTTCATGGATGAATTACAGGCATAGACTGCACATTAAATGTCTGAGTTATAAATATAAACAATCGGGGAAATGTAAGTTACAACTGTAGAAAAGAACACCTCCAAAAAACGAATGGGTCAGGGAATATTTACAGCAGGGATACAGCAATATATATATATATATATATATATATATATATACATATAAATGACCATAAGCTACCTAAACTGAAATAGAAACTAAGGGTGAATTCCAATTCCTGTCTTAACCCTCAATCTCAAAATGCGTGCTCCCGCGAAGTGTAAGTGCTGTCCCGATTCTCAGAATGTTAAGGTTGAGGGTTAAGTTTGAGGCTGTATCTCCCTCAATACTGAGATTTTCCGACACCACCCTTGGGACTAAGGGACATCCAGAATGCATTGCACATTTCAGCAGATAAACATGGTGTCAAAGAAGGCGAGCTACAAACGTATTGTCTTTGTTAATGGAGATATAAATGTTACGAAAACCATTGTGTTATCTTTGTTTAGGCCCTTTTTATGGATTATTTACCTCATTGTTGCATAACAATTGTTTTTATTCTACGATCTTTTGTCAATAGCGGCCGGTGTGTTGTTCCTATCGTAAACGTTACAAAATAGTCATTTTTCTCCGTGGCAATGTAGTTGTTTATCAAGATAACAGCCTATATAACATGCTTGTGCCGATAATGGTATAAGATGACCGGGCTAATCTCAAAAAGATGCCCAAAGCCCACGCAAAAGACATAAACACAGTTACAGACGGCATTGTCGCTGATCCTGTAAATGCCTCCGCTTCCTTCTTCTTCTTCTTCTGAATTGAGAGACTGAACGCCGCTTTGGCATAATGCTGCCCCCCACAGTCTGAAGATGTATCTGCATTTAAGGGGTGTCCCATTTCTAAGTCACAAAATAGCCCTTAACACTTGGTTTTGAGGGCTACCAAGATTGAGGGTTGAGCTTGAGGGTTAAGAAAGGAATTGGAATTGGGCCTCAGTTTAGAAAAAATAAATTATGCACACCACAGGAGGGAGGTATAAAAATGAAGATGTTACAAGACTAATGCAAATCTTATGTGCTTACAAAACAGCACTCCTGCAGCAACTCTCCAATCATTTCTTATATTTTTGATTTTAGGTAATACCTAATATAACTGCAGTGCACACATTTATTATTCTGTTTGTAGCTTAAAGATGATTTTCATCTGTAGTCTACAGCGGGAGGAAACTACAGCTGCACATTCGAAATCCTCTATAAAATTATTAATTATGCAGGTAGTACCATTTTTTATATCATCAGTTAGAGAACACACACTCACACACACATATAATATCTGCTCTGTAAATACACAGCTTGGCCTGGTATTGGGAGGTGATTGCCTTCAGGGCATTCTGCAAGAAAGTAATGCTTCTGCTGGCAAACCTGAAGAAAACAAGGGTTACATAAGCAGTGAGGCATGGCAAAGGAAAGCAGCATTGTTATTTTGAGGTGAAGTAATTACAAAATGTTGAAGTGGTTTATGAGGAGCTGGAGTGCAGGTGAGGTTATGAGCGTAATGATACTGCAGTCAGGGTTTAGTAGTAAGTCTGAATCTTTCATGAGAGTGACTCATGCAGAGATCCTGAGTAATCAGAAACTTTTCTTGAATCCACAATAGACACACTGATCTTAAAGTGAACTTCTTTATTCAATGAAAAATCTGGCCCCTTTTTATTACCATGATTTTACAAGCATTTCTGGGTGAATAAAAGGTACCTAGCAATAACACTGGGGCACTTACTGTAAATCTGTTTAAGGTCTCCCTATTTGACCCTTCGACACCTGAGCCTCAAAATGCTTTCTTGGACTTTTTTTTTTTTTTTGTCCTCTGAGTGAGAGTAATTTTTTCTGGAATACTTGGAACTTTCAATATCTGGGAGCTGTTTCCCATTTAACCCTGTGATGCATAGTGGTCACTACAGTGGACACCTATTTAAAAGTTATTTACCCCTAAATTCAGTGGTTCATGTGGCGGAACTTCATATTAACCTGTGCCAGGATATTTCTTTTTTCTTCTTAGGGCCTTAAAAAAAAAAAATCATTTTTATTTCCAAACATTTGTATATTTTTTAAAAAGTTAAAGAAAAACATTTAAGGGTGAAAAAGCCTATAAACTATAAATTATTTAGTGTTAAAATGGATGAAAGACAGTTAAAATGTTTTGCAAAGCATTAAAAACAAAGGTTATTAATGAAATTACCAAGAAAAAAACTAAATAAATATAAAAGAAAAGAAGTCAAACAAACAAATATCATATTTACATTAAGTTCACATTGTTTTATGGTGAATGTTGTTACAATTATCTGGAAAAAAAAGAAATATATTTTTTTTAATGCCTTAAGACAAATAAAAACATTCAAGGGAAAAATCCTGACACTGACTTTCATAGTTCATGCATCAGAGGGTTAATATGTGTAACATGACAGAATACAAACATTTCAAGTGAAAGAAAATAGAAAACAAAGAATTTAGAGTTTAAGTGAATGAGTAAGCACTTCAATCAAACAGAGCCAACAAATTTCACAGGGTAAACTTGAAACTTGAATACTGGAATGTACAACAACATTTACAAAACAACATCTCTTTCTCTTTCATTTTGTGGTAAAAAAAAAAAAGGTCTCCAACAGTATCACCAAAACCTCCAGCATCCCGACAGTGTCTCCTTCTCTGAGCACACAAGCCATTTTAGGATGGCTGCTCTTGATCACGAGACAAAAACTGAAAACAAAAGTAGAGGAGAAAGAAATTTAACTGGTCACACACTATGCAGTACAAACAAAACACGGCACATGCTTTTACAAAAGTTAGCACAAACACAGCCTGTTTCACTGCGAGTTCGTTTTTGTCTGAGAAACGCGTCAATCTTTGTTGAACAGGTCTTCTCAAACAGGAAAAAGACAAAGCATCCGGCCATTTCAAAATAAAACACCATGCTCTTGCTTCTATCTTGAGTAAGACACTTGAGCAAACAAACAGAAAACAGTTTTTTTTTTTTTTTTTTTTTTTTTTTATGCGCCTGCATCTAAAAATGCACAAAACAGCTTGAATGTTTGAATTTGTATCATTTAAACTACTGCAAATTTTCCTGACAAATGAGCTGAACCCTTGTTCCAATAATGTTAAAAAACGCACTTTTGAAAAGATTTCACCTATATTTTCGATACATAATAAACACTGTTACATTGTTTTAAACAATCTCAGTTTTTTTAGGTCTATCGGTGCTCTCTGAACATATTGAGCATATTTTTAAAATACCACGATAATACCGAAAAACGTGATAATTTTGGTCACAATAACCGTGAGCTTAAATTTTCATACCGTGACAACCCTACTACATATCATTAACAACAACATTTAAACATGCACATAGATTGTACAAATAAGACTTGGTTCACTCTTCTTAAAAAGTCACCTCATAAACCAGTGTCTGTCATACTGTAATAATGCAAACAAAGTAAAAACTCAATAGAGAGAGCTTTATTCATCCTAAAAGTCATCCCATATAACATTATCTTAAGTTGCCCATTCAGAAGCTCTTTTTTATCTCCAAGTCATGAAGAAACATCGGTGGAGGTTTTATGACCTGGAAGGATCTTGTTTTGGAATAACGGGACAAACTTTGCTCCGTTTTCTCAGAACTTCCCTTTCATCCATCTGCTCTGGACTTTGGGTGTATTCACAAGCTCCATTAAATGCCTGAGTGAAACTACCATTATAACCACATGTCAGCTTTCACACGCAAGCATAGCCATGTTTGAAAAAAAAAAAAAAAAGACTGCTGGGTGTTCAAACTACAGGTGCATAATTTCAACCTCTACGTGTTCATAAGTTGTACAATTCCCTCAATATGCCTTTAAAATGCTCAATATGGTCTATTCTGAAAATGGTGTGAGATCTTTGTTAAAGTTATGAAATAATAAAGTCTTCATAACTGATTCATGACACTTTGGAGGAGTGGGGCTCTCAAACACAGAGGTCTACTTATAGCTTTTATATACCTGTAAATCATGTGAAGCTACGACAGGGATACCAGAGGAACAGTATCAACCATTTAAAAGGCATAATACCCTCTCTCTCTCTCTCTCTCTATATATATATATATATATATATATATATATATATATATATATGTATTTTTTTTTTCAGATGTGCCAAAGCTATCTGAATGGTGTAGGTGCCTGACTGAATTATCTAACAGAAAACTTTGTAGGAAAACTTTTTTTTTTATGGAGGCATAGAAGAAGGCAGCTACCCCTGAGATTAAGGGAGAGGATTGGTGAAGCTGATTTTCTCTAAATTCTGGATTATGCTGATGTTCTTCACTTGCAATCTGCTGCCTCCACATTCCTTTCAATCGGTTTACTGTGCAACTGCTGAGTTGGTTGTACTTAGAACACTTGTACAACCTCAGAGGAGTTTATTTCAATGAGACAGGGCACTTCTTTTCTGACAGCAAATCAAAGTGGAAATATCTTAAAAATAACGCACTTTCAGATTTGAGAGTGTTTTCAAATTTTAAGCTTATTTTGTTTGATGAAAAAGTGATTTAGAGTTGAATTTTCCCAAAGTGCAAAGTGGATCAAAGCACACACCAAGGCCTGTATGTTTGTCCAGTCATTACATGAAGAGAACCATTTGTCTTAAAAGCAGTAATGTTCCAATAACTTGGTGGGCAACTCTGCTGTTTGATGAATCCCACCATGTCACACATCCTGGATGGACCCAGAGGCGTAAAAGAGAGGAGCCAAGAAAACTTGTAAAACTGACGGCATTAAGTCTTGACAGTTTGAGACTTGAAATGATTGTCTCCCTTATCTGAATAGTAAATGTCATGTCAACTAGAAATAATTTTCTTTTTTGTTCAGCTTCCTGATGTCATACTTTTCCAAACCATTTATCTTATCCCTGAATATCTGTCTTATACAGTGGTGCATATGCATGATAACACCTAAACAGATGTGATAATCCAGCTGTGAGTGTCTGTACTGTTAGAGTCTAATACTGTTAAATGGAACACTCTGTGGGGGTTTTCAATTGACAAACACTCCATTTTCATTGCTAATGGCCGACCACACATAGGAACCCAGAATTGTTCTTTTATAATTTGTACTCATTTGTTGTGTTTTCATTGAGAGAACTAGTTTTGAGTGTAGTTGGGCCTAACTTGGATTCTTCCTTGACCTGAACATGGGGGACTTGACTCAATGACAACAGTAATTAAAATACAACTGCAACAAAATGTATTGGTATGGTGTTTGAAAGGCTTTATATCGCCCATTCAGTTCCAATCTAGACATATGCCTGATTGTAATCCACAATTGAAAATGAGATAATCAGAGCTACAAAAGATTATTTCTAAATTCTATTTATCTGGAATTAAGACAGCTCTTCAATCTACCTAATTCTATCTAAATGTTATTTCTCAGCTTCTCAATCAGGTCAAACTGAACAGGATTGATTTACAGAATATTAAAGTCCCTACAACAATGCCATGTAGGAGGAGATGTCCGTGTTTTACTCTGCTGAAAATGATTTCTGTGGTTTATTTAATAGTAATACTGGACACTGGAGCTGGACTTTCTGACAGAGGGAACAGAAGTGCAGAGGAAACCTAAACAGGAGGGTGATAGAGCACAGGCTAAAGGCTAAAACTAGTGAAGTACCAAACGATCAGGAGGCCAATCGATCGGGCCCGATCACATTGTTGCGAAAGAAGCTCTGTGAGCTTGCAGATCTGCATTTTTGGCCAACGTCACTGTCGTGCGACAAGTTTTGTGTTGCTCGGTGTGAGAATAAATGATGGAGGATGTTATTCCAGATGAACAGAGACAATGTTAATTGTTTTGATGCAGTGAAAAGATATATATGTCCGTGTTGGAGATAAAAGAAACTTGGGACAATTTAAGTTTTTAGTCCTTTTTTTTTTCTTAATGCATTGACAAAATGTATCTTAGCGGTTAAAAATATCAGAAATGATCGGAATTGTATAATATATGTATTAAGGGGACCATCAGAGTTCAACAGTCTCACAGCTTCAGGAAAGAAGCTGTTCCTCAGTCTGGTAGTCCAGCTCTTGATGCTCCGCAGCCTCCTGCCTGAGGGGAGAGGGACAAACAGAGCATGTGCTGGATGGGTGGGGTCTTTCATGATGCAGGAGGCCCGTTTCCTGCATCTGGAGGAGTAGATGTCCGTGGTAGTTGAAAGACTGCATCCCACAGTCCTCTGTGCCGCATTCACTACCCTCTGCAGAGCCTTCTTCTCTGCCACAGAGCAGCTGCCGTGCCACACAGTGATGCAGGAACACAAGATGCTCTCCACCACACACCTGTAGAACGCCACAGTCTCACAGTCCTTTGAAGAATAATTTCACTGCTAATTAAATGTATCAAGGGGAAGTTATTGACATGAAGAGTCATGCTCTTACATGTCTTATCTACAGTTTGAGGTCCTTGTTTAAACTTTCATGACATCATCTATAGGAAAACATGTTTTCTTGACTGGAAGGGTATTTTTCCTTGATAAACCACATGGGGCCAGTGGGCGAATTCAGAATCAAGGCCGACCTTAATAATACATCCATGGAAACACCCAACGGACTTTACCCGTGCAACAGCACCTTTGCTAACAACCAATCTTTCCCATCAGGCTGGAAATACTCCCAAAACCCACACAGTTTCAACTCTTGGAAATCCTGTGTTAAAACCTTGTTTTTCCCTTTTCACATCCAGAGTGAGCTCTGTCTTACAACTATCTTAGCTGCTGCGCTCTGAGGCTCCATGGGGGGTGAGAAACTAGAAGCTTCCTTGGGTGCAGGAAGCAAGGAAGTGCCTAACAAAAGATTTTTTTAAAGACGCATTAAAGGAACACGTGAGTCTGTTCCACTGGAATATCCTGTTATTGATTTGTCAGAGATTTTCATCTACAAAATGAAAACTGACTCATTCTTTGTGTTTTTGCTGCTGTTGCTGATGTCAAAACAGGTCCAGAGTTCTCAGTGAATCTTCAGAGACTTGGTACCAAAAGAATATCTCAGACAAACAACACTGCAATGAAAATGATGAGCAAATCTGTTTTTTACATCCCTGTGTCTCACCCTGACCTCCCCATGACTGAGTCTGCTCTCTTTTTTCTTATTCACTTGGTTCTTGTGATATATTTTTCAGTGTATCTGATCCCAGGGCGACACATTTCAGTGAAACTCCACTCTTTTTTCCTTTTAGTTGCACTGACTTATTTTGTCTGTTACCGATTTGCGTCCTGCCCTTGTTATTTACCTCAGCTTGGAAGGATTTGACATTTCCCATGAATCCTCCTCTCCCCCCTGAGACAAAGCCAGGACTTGCCTGCAGCTAGACTTTGGAGGAAAAGTTTGTTTTCTCTCTATCACCTCCCATTATGCCCTCTTTCTGCGGTGTCTTCTGGTCCATAAGGACTGATGTCTGTGGAAAAGCTGTCTGTATTAGTCCCTGTTGGATTGAGTGTTGGTCCAGCAGTGGCAGGTGTGTTTTTTTTAAAGAATGGACACAGATGCAAATATAATGAGGATGAGACAGATAGCAAGGTTAAAGAGATCTTAATAAAAAGAAATAAGACTGCAGCTCAGCAGAAGAAGGTCAGCAGGTAAGAGGTGGAAACACACAGGAGGAAGCTTGTTCTTATCACAAGAATTATTTATTATAGTAGTATGCCAATAAATGAACAAGCTGTATGTAAAATTAAAGAGCTGAAACAGGAAATCATTTACAATTAGAAATCTGTTATTTATCAGTACAGTGATATAAAGTAAAATAAATCTGTGATACTGAACAAAATAAAATAAAGCTTAGAATAGTTGGAATACATTTTGGACAAAAGCTCTGATGTCCATTGATCTGGGTCCAGTCCTTGTCGGCCCAGACAGCCTTGACATTGACTGTGTGGTCAGGAATATTCTGATGCAGTTATGTCTCAATGAGACACACCATACTGGATTCCACCTGACCCCTGGCTAGTCCTCTTTTTCCCTGACATGACCTCTGTTTTGGCCTTACCATTATACTCAACTCAACTCAACTCAAACTTTATTTATAGAGCACATATAAAAACAACAGAAGTTGACCAAAGTGCTGTACAGAAGACAAAAACAAAGCAGCACATATGGCTAAATTGGCTAAAAATGGCCATGTGACAATAAAAGAAATAAAAACAAAATAATAAAAAGCATAAAACATATTAACATAAATAAAATGAAATAAAATAGGTACCCATAGACAAATAGAAAATAAATTAAAAACATAACAAGACTGCCTCAGATGTCCACTAAAATGTCCACTCAACGCTGGTTAGAAGCCTTAGAGAAGAGGTGAGTCTTTAAGAATGATTTAAAAACCTGAACAGAGTCAGCAGAGCGGATATGCTCGGGCAGGTCGTTCCAGAGCTGGGGAGCTACTGCCATGAAAGCCCGGTCCCCTTTGGATTTTAGTTTTGTTTTAGGGGTGACCAACAGCACCTGACTGGATGATCTCAGTGTCCTGGCTGGGACACGGAGACTAAGAAGTTCCGACAGGTACCAGGGGGCTAGACCATTGAGAGCTTTAAAAACCAGCAATAAAATTGTAAAATCTTCTCTAAAAGCCAGTGCAAGGAAGCCACGACAGGGGAAATGTGATCTTGCTTGGGTTTACCTGTCAGAAGGCGAGCAGCTGCACAAGGAGGGATTTTGTAAAATTTTCTCAAAATTTAAGGCTTTTCTCAGCATGTTCTACAGACCATTGATATTTTTTAGAAGTTGCTGCACTGGGCCACTTGCGTTATTCTGATGCACCAACCTCTAAGTCAAAATCTTGAGATTATAATGTCAACACTATGAGAAAAAAAGTCAAAATTTGGAGATTATATCGTTAACGTTTTGAAACAAGTCAAAATTTTCGGATTAAAAAGGTCAAAATTCCGAGATGTGAGTCCAACTTTCAAAATACTTAAGTCAATATTAATATTATGACAGTAAGAGAAATGAGTAAAAAAGTCAAAATTTCAAGAAAAAAATAAAATTATGACTTTTTATTTCACTAATTTCAGTTCGTATCTTAAAATTTCAACTTAATGTGGGCAGATATATATAAAAGAAAAAAAAAACTATATATACAGTACAGGCCAAAAGTTTGGACACACTTTCTCATTCAATGCGTTTCCTTCCATTTCATGACTATTTACATTGTAGATTCTCACTGAAGGCATCAAACCTATAAATGAATACATGTGGAGTCATGTACTTAAAAAAAGGTGAAATAACTGAAAACATGTTTTATATCCTATTTTCTTAAAAATAGCCACCCTTTACTCTGATTACTGCTTTGCACACTCTTGGCCTTTTTCAAGAGGTCGTCACCTGAAATGGTTTTCACTTCACAGCTGTACCTTATCAGGGTTAATTAGTGAAATTAGTTAAAATTAGGGTTAATTAGTCGGGGGGGGTATTTTTCAACTGGCAGATATTGGCTTCTATACATGATTTATGTTCTCACTTTAGAAAAGAAAATTTTCTTCAAACAGAAAAAGGGTGTTTAAATAAATGTATGAGTAATGAAGTTACTTTGTTGCCTTTGAGCATCTTTGGATATTTTTTTGATATCTCCAGGAGGCCGGGTAGGGGCTCCTCTTTTGAGGTTTTTAGAATATGCTCACCCTTTGACAGTGTCTCCATCTTATCTTATTATAAGATGTCTGTAATGAGAGAGGGGAAACATACTGTTATCTCCTTTATCCCCTTGTAGTTCTTTCCTTCTCTGCATCTCTGTGTGTTTTAGATATCCAGACCTCTACAGAAGCTCCAGTTGTTTGGCCCATGAGCTGCCCGGCTTTAGCGCTATCTGGCTGAACAAGGGTGTAAACATATACCAGCTGCTTCTACAACAGCAACAGCAGTGTATAGTTTTAAGTCTGTGATTCAGATGAGAAAAACAGTCCGCAATTCTCCCAATCCCACGTCTAGTGAGGGCACAGCTCAAAGAAAAGAAAAATCCAACAAGTTCTGCAAGTTCATGAAAACAAACTGTACAATATTGTTGGGGAATGCAACATTTATAGTATAGATGAATATGTTTCTTAGTTTCCAAGAAATCAAGATGACTTTAAGTTCTGCTACAGTCTCTGGTAGATCTTGCAATGGTTGTGGGTGTGTGTAGCTCAGTGGAGCGGTGAGTAGAAGATGAGGGCAGAAACTCACATCCACACAAACAATGGAATTTCACAAACTGCTTGTCTTTGAATAAGCACACTACAACCTTACCAAGCCTGGTCGTATGGCTACTATGATCTCATATATGAACAAAATATGGCCCTTTTCCACTATACTATTCCAGCCCTACTCGACTTAACTTGGCTCTGCTCTACTCGACTTAACTTGGCTCTGCTCTACTCGACTTAACTTGGCTCTGCTCCACTCGACTCTCCTCGGTTTGGTTACCTTTTCCACTAGCCCGACTACAGACTCACGGTGGGCGTGGATCTTATAACACAGCTGCGCTTAAGTGCTGCGCAGAAGTGCGTGCATGTCATCTATAACATGACACAAACATAATTTTGTACTAACATGTGCCACCGAGGTCTTTATAGGAAAAAAAAAAAAAGCTTTCAAAAGATTTCATTAAAGAAATACAGCGGCTCAATGTTGGGCGTCATGACAACGGAGGTAAACAACAGCCTTGTGCTGCTGCACGCGGAGGAAAACGAAGGAGCTGCTTCCTGACATTAACTCTTCCCTGGATCCAGTGAGATCAATTTGATTTTTTATTTTTGGGCCTGGTATACCAGAGATTTTTTGTTGATCAACCATTCTTCTTTGAACTGTTTTTCCTTTTTGGTTCCCTGTGGATTAATGGACTGATTGGTGCGTAAAGACTCTGGTGGCAGACAGATCGCTCCTGCGCCGATGAACTTTAAATTAATCAAAAAGACTCTTTAAACCGAACTATGTTTGCTGTTAACTTCTTTTTCATTTTAAAATGACTTTTAACTTATTCAGGAATCATGAAGGTGAATTTAAGGGCTGTATTTTGTGTTCATTCAGTGTGGTTCTGTGCCGTTGAGTTTAAATGTCATTAAAAACCCGTTGCTGACTTATTCGTTTTCCTCTTGTAAGTGATTTGTGCAAAGTCAGAGAATGAAGCTTCAGAGATGACATTCTCTGATCAGTCCGTCGACGTCACCTTTTAGCATCGGCTCAGCTCGCTTGGAACCAGGGTGGAGCAGGTACAAAAAAGTGGTGTCTGAGGTGTTGTATCACGCCTGTGGAAACGCAACATAAACCGAGTAGAGTCGAGTAGAGTAGGGCCAAGACAGGTCAGTGGAAAAGGGCCAATAGTTACCAGCATGAAACCATCACTGTTATTTTGAGGAGCAACAGAAACAGAAAATAAGAGCAAAGTGTATCTGACCAGCATGGGGTACATTGCAACACGACTCAAACAAAAATGGAGCATAGTCGTTGCTTGATGACTCAGCATACACTTTATTAGAGGCACATTTTGTGAACTCAGCTATTACAGTCTTGAGAGTTTGAATTTGTTTTAATAAAAAGGCTGCAAGATTGAGGCACGCACAATTGGCACGAGAGAATGTGGCTTCAAAACTTTTCTTCATTCCCAACCGCTTCTATCACACTGTCACATGCTTATTTCTGTGATTTCTGTGTGATAAATCATTTAAATAATTTTCACACTTTGCACAGAGCTGTGCTGACCTCGAAGATTTGCCAGGCATAAACCAAGCTTTACGTAATATTTTCTGTGCAAGGACAGTTTTTAATAGAAATAAGCAATATTGATTTGTCTTCTCATGTGAACTACATGGGAAGTCTGTAAAAGTTTATTTTGGACCAGAGAACCATCAATCACTGTATTAATACTTTAACTGGGGTGTTATGTGTCAAGGTGAATAAGATTTTTTTTTTTTTTTTACGTTATTTAAAAAGTTTGTGCTGCCAGTTGGTGCAGCCGCTCTCCTCTTCTCTACTGCTTTCTGGATATTTTCTACATATTACATCATTGATAACATGCTTCGTCCAAAACAGGCCCCCACGCTGTTACAACAGAATCACAACAAAAAAATCAATAAATCAAACCTCCAGCTGAGTTTTTGGATGATTTTATAAAACACGCTGCTGATGAAAGAAGTGGACAGCAAACACATAACAGGGAATAAAGACACGAAAAGAAGCAGAGTTGACAAGCCCAAAATGTTCTCTCACAAGATAATTTACACCGTCAAGTGTGCTACATCTTTAGGGCGTCCTGTACTTTTCCACTCACCTCTGCTTCTGCTGCTCTGCCTGGAGGACACGCCCACCTAATCAGGCAACTCAGTACACCTGAGCACCAAGCTGCAGCTCACCTGCAATTAGGCCTTTTTTTAAACCTCTGTTGTTGAACAGTTCTTCTTCTTTGACAGATTGTTTTTGCTTCTTGCCAGACTTTCCAGCACTGCTCTTGTTTTGGTTTACTTGTTTTGATCCTCTGTTTGCCTTTGACCTGCCTCCTGCCTTTTTTCCTGTCTGGACTTATTTGCCTGGGGTTTTCCTTCAAATTGTGCCAAAGGCTTCAGTCTAACCCAGGGACGTCCAAACCCAGGCCCGGGGGCCAATCGTGGCCCACGGTCTATTTTCATGCAGCCCCAGCTTTCATCTTAAAATTTATTTGCTTTGTAATTTAAATCAATCATGTTCTAATTGTGTACATTTACAGTTTCTGTCAGGTCCCTTAAGAAAACACCCCCAGCAGAATTTGTTTTTTTGGCCTTTTCTCAGAAAATATGAATGATAACATAAAAACATTTTTATCACTCATGGTTGGTGGTTGGGTGAAGAAATTTATTGAAAAAAAAAAAAAAAAAAAAAGTTTACTCATTTTAAATCATAATGACAACAGAGACTTCAAAAATGACCCTGTTAAGAGGTTTACGCCCCCTTGTGATTTTGGCCTGATAAATGCACAAAATATGACACAAATGTATTTGAATATCTACTAAAGGTAACCATCCTCACCTGTGATCTAATAGCTTGTAATCAGTGTGTGTATAAAAGCTCAGTGAGATTCTGAGCTCCTGACAGACACGTGCATCTTTCACTCAGCGCTGCGTTGAAGTTTCTGGTTTCTGCATCATGGGGAAAGCGAAAGAATTGTCAAAGGATCTGCGAGAAAAGATAGTCCAACTGTATAAAACAGGAAAATGATTTAAAACTGTATCTTAAGAATTGAGGATGCCAAGATGCACTGTTAAAACTCTAATGAAGAAGCGGAGAGAGAGGGATTCTGTTGAAAAACCAACAAAAATTTCAGCTCCAACTACAAGGAAAATTGTTTGAAATGGCATGTCCTTTTGACAACGATCCCGTTGACGAAGGTGCAGCATTACTGCGCAGGGAATTAAATATTCGTCGGGAGATTATCACCAGACCACGCATTGATGTTCTGGCATTTCCAGACACTTATCTTTTTGAGTGGTACCGTTTCACATCGCAGTCCATCGTTTACATCCACAATCTAATCCGTCCTTACATATGCAACATTACCAGCCGTAGTCACGCGCTTACATCCAAGCAGATTTTGTGTGTTGCGCTCCGTTTTTTTGCAAATGGCTGTTTTTTACACAATGTTGGAGATGCAGAGCACTTGAGCAAGGCGACTGTGTGCAGGGCCATCAGAAAGGTGTGCATCGCCCTGAAACAGCTTTTACCTGTCTTTGTGTAAACGTAAACGTAAAACATGATTAAAGTGAGCTGAACGCAGTTTTCCCCTGTAATATTGTTGTGACTGCAGGACTACATTTAAACTCACGCATTGACCCGAGCAGCGATGTTCTCTCACGCTGTCTCCCTCTCTTTGGCAGCTGCAGCGGTGTCTCATTTTTTTTTCGAAAAACATGCTCAAATTCGCTGTATGAGCGCATCAAGATTTCTAGCTCCATTGGCATGAAATACACCGCTCTCCGCTTCCCCGTTGCCATGGTGACTCATCAAATCTGGGCTCCATTGATGCGGTCTCTTTATTGTGGTGGTGCACACACTTAACTCCAGGTGAAACTACTCCAAGTTGATCAAACAAACTCAAATCAGCTGTTCTGGAACCGAACACTCAGAGTTTTCTATCTCAGAGGAGATCAACTCAGAGTTCAGGGTTTAACTGAGAGATTGTTAGACTTGTTTTGTGAAATGGACTCCAGATTAAGCCAAAAACTCAAAGTGGAAAAAAGTTCCTTTCTTCACAGGCTATTATTCAGAAAATTATTTTTCAACAGTGGCAGGCTTCAGTCTACTCCTGTTCTGGCTGGTTATCTCCCCAGCTTATGCGTTCACATGGAACATGTGATGCAGGCACAGGTACTGATGTTTTTCTTCAATTTGATCTCAACACACGTTTCAGTGATCGCCGACCACGATCATTCAGGATTTTTTTTCCGGCCACATTTCTTCCTTGAAGACGATGGTTCCCCACTATCCTTCCAGTTTTTAATAAAGCGTTGGACAGCTCTTAACCCAATTTTAGTAGTTTCTGCAATCTCCTTAGATGTTTTCTCTGCTTGATGCCAATGATTTGACCCTTCTCAAACAGACTAACATCTTTTCCACGACCACGGGATGTGTCGTTCGACATGGTTGTTTAGGAAATGAGAAGCACTTCATTGCATCAGCTGGGGTTAAATAACTTGTTGCCAGCTGAAAGATAATCGCCCACGCAGTAATTATCCAATAGGAGGCTCGTACCTATTTGCTTAGTTAAATGCAGGTGGTGACTTTTTTTTTGGCCAGTGTATTTTATGGAGAGTCTCCACAGTGTTGGATTAATTTCCTTTCATGGGACAAATGAGTCGAACCACTGTTTCGAAGCGTAATTTGGTCACGTGACTT
Organism: Thalassoma bifasciatum; assembly: GCA_008086565.1. NCBI lineage: Eukaryota > Metazoa > Chordata > Actinopteri > Labriformes > Labridae > Thalassoma > Thalassoma bifasciatum. The sequence goes on from RPOG01004871.1 coordinate 25,936, forward strand.
GTGATGTATGACACACTTGAGTGACGTTTGAAGCAGTTTAGAGCTTCGAACGCTAACGAATCACCTGATTGGGTTGGTTTGTCATGTGAATCACTTGGTGGGATTGAGAGCGCTTTGGGGTAGGTGAACCTATAAAATGTCTTCCATTTGAATTGTTCTTTGCAGGGGAGGTTGTGTCAGGATCCTGATTTGGGGTTTTTGGGTTCGTGCATTGTTTCCAGGGTTTGCCTTTGTTCTTTATTTCTTGGGTTTATCAGTGTTCCTTGTGTTTGACTTCTTTGTCTTGTGTTCTGGTTTCCTGTTATAAGTTATTCTTGTTTCCCTTGTGTTTCATTTTGTACCTGATCCTTGTGTTTTCACTTCCTGGTCCTGGGTTTCCCTCTTCTGATTGCCCTCATGTGCTTCACCTGTGTCTTGTGCCACACCTGGGTTTGATTAGTTTCTGTGTATATAATCCCTGTCCTAAGTTCAGTCTGTGTCCGTTCATTGTAGTGTGTCCAAATCATGATGTCGTGTCTATGTATGTTAAGTTCCTTGTTTTCCATGTGTTTGAAATTCTGCTTTTTTAAGGTTTGGATTTTTGTGTTTTGATCCTCTTTTGTTTTTACCTGGCCGTTTGAGTTTTTTTTACTTTTTTTGAGTTAAGAATGTAGATCTTTGAGTTTTAATCTGCACTGGAGTCCTCCCCCCGCCTGTTTTTTACCCGGTCCTGCATCACCCTCCCTGACGGACCTGACACGTTGGTTGCTTTTGTTGCTGGAGAGTTCATTGAGTTGTAGTAGATTGTGTATGTTGTAGAGAATCAGTGTAGTTAGATTGATAGATATAGTATAGCCATAGATAGATGGATAGATAGTGTGAGCCTCAGTGGGAGCCAACCAAGAAAAGGTCCCGCGCATGGGACGATTTCCAACTGCTGCCGGATAATAAGGTAAATACAAGTGTCATTTTTATTTCAATGTTACATTGGAAAACTCTTTCAGGGAAGCCCTAAAGTGGTCATAGAAAACATAATTACACAGTAGTTGTCCCTAATGTGCAGGCTGCAGCCCAATCCAATTTGAATGCAAAATGACGGCACATTTAAATTATAATTATGATTAACTTTGCCATACAGCAACAACACCTCCTCCATGCTGAGGCATTTAAGGACCAAGCATGGACGAGGAACTGATCCAGCACCAGAGATCAATGAGGAGTTAGCTACTGCCTTTAACCCAGGTAGGCCTACACATTAAACATGTCTGTTGCAAATGATTACTCATGCCTGTAAGTTTGTTCTATTCTTCCCTTTGATACATGTCAATATATTTTTTTTTTGTTTTTAAAGTAACTTTATGCATTGTAAACAAACTTTGCTAGGCAACAGAAAGCAGGACCATAATGACGTGGTGGTTAACTTCATCATCAAGGATTCCCAACCGTTCTCTGTGGTAGGGGATGTTGGTTTTAGGGAGCTTGTGGCAAAGCTGGACCCTACATACACTCTGCCAACCAGGAAGGCTCTCAAGGGCATGGTGGTTGCCAGGTAGGAGGAGGAGAGGGAGAATTCATTAACGTGGATGCATATCTAGCTGTTACTTGCCACTTTGTTAGCAGCAGTGATCAACTATCCACAGTTCTTTTAGGGGCCAGACCTTTTCCCAGGACCCACACAGGAGCCCACACTGCAGCTGAGATTACATCACTGATGACAGAGAGGGGCCTGGTAAACAGGGTACGATGCATTCTTACTGATTCAGCCAGCATTATGAATGCTTCGGCTAACAACATGAACTTGAGACAATCCAAGTGCATTGCTCAATGCCTGAATCTTGTAGTGATGAACCCAATTGAAGCCATGAGCAGGAGGATTGTTAATTATTTCAAAGCAGGCACTACTGCAAAACAGATGCTGAGTCAACTTCAACTTCAACTTGGCTGCACTGAGAAGTTGGAATTGGAAGTGGACACATGCTGGAACAGGACTCTGGACATGTTTCAGCTCCTCCAAGGAACGAGATGCAGTGACGTTGTCGCTGGCTTCATTTCAGACACACCTGGCTCCTCTGACGAACCAGCAGCACCAAATCACAGGAGAATGTATCAATGTATGTAAAGAAAAGGGGTTGATAGCATAATGGGTTGAGAAGGATTTACTCATTCTGAGCGTCAAACTAGTCAATCAATGAAATGAGCTCATCCACAGTTTGTGCATTTAGACAAACTGTATTTTCCTGTCATTTTAGCTGCTGGCAGCATTTTCCCGTTGCTACAGTGGAGCTCTCAGAGGAGAAGAGAGTCTCAGGATCTAAAGTCCTCCCACTCTACCGTGTCCTCAGACATTCAGTAGAGCAGTTGTTCAATCAACTCACCACCCCACAGCGCAACGTCTGGCACAGAATTTATTGAGATGTTTGGTGAACAGACTGCAGGATAAGGAAAGAGAGAGCTCACAGGCAGTCGCGACAATGGTGGACCCAAGATTCAAAACTTTCGGATTCAGCAGTCCAAGAGTGGCAGCTGGAGTGAAAGAGCAGCGAATAGGTGAATGCACCAAAAACATCAACATTCACAAAGCCAAGCAGCTGTCCACTTTACAGACACCGGCTCAGCCTCATCTTCCAGCACCAGCAGCAGTCTCTGCAGGTACTCGTTATGTTTTATCATGAATGAGTAATATGCCATGGCATTTCTGGTGATGGTAATTATCAATATTTTTTAGGAGTTGACCTGTGGAGACTTCTAGATCAAGAAGCAAACAGAGCCTCAAAGGTGCAGTGTACATCTGCAAATGCCATTGTGGAAGTCAACCGATACCTGCCAGATCCTCCCCTGGAACGCAATGAGGATCCATGAAATACTGGGCCACCCAAAAAACTGTGACCCCCTAATCTGCATGAAGTGGAACATTTTCATGTACCCTGGCCTCATTCGTTCCTTGTGAACATTTTTTTTTTTTTTTTCTAAGGTTGGGGTAACTGTTTAAAAGAAAAGAAACTGATTCAGTGCCAAAACTGTAGAAAAATTGCTGTTTCTAAATAAAACTCTGAAGTTTCTCAAGCACACACCTCCTTTACCCACACGTTTATGAACCTCTTAACCAACGAACCCCATTACATACTTTCCGAGGCTACGTTTCTACGGAGACAATCAAAACTGTAGATGCAAAAGTGCTGCAAAAGTGGCGTATCTTCTTCAAGTTTTCTCCGCGTTTAGACGAGCGTCCTCAGGAGACGCAAGAGTGGGTGAAATTTGACGCCAGGCTGCTATGTGATGCTGTGATAGAACGGCGGCCTACGCCTATATTAGAACACGCATGTATGACATCGACCATTTCTATTCTGTTCCCCTTATGAACGCAACGTCTTTTGCGTCATTCGCCGTTGAGATGGGGGCTTAACCACGATCATCTTCAAAACACTCCACTCTGGAGGGAGTCTTGAGATTCTTACAGATTAACTTCCCCGTGGCGCGGTCGCCGTGTTAACAAAAGGCCTTTCGGACAAAATATTTTGTCAGATTTGTCTGCAATCGCCTGTGTAAACCAAATCCATGTATTTTACATGTATTTCGACCAGCCCCATGTGAAAATTACAGTCTTTGTTTGTAGTGCATATCCTATAAATATAGCAGAACCACTGAAATCTTACGTAGGGATACAAAAAGACATGTTGAAATAGTCCACAATATGTATTGTCATAATTACTAGTAGTTTTATAACTTTGATATGTTTGATTATTATTGGTGTATCCACTTGAAACTATACAATCACTCAGTCTGATCAAATGGTAATGCAGAGGTGAATCAGATCCCAAATAATCCATGAACCAGCAACATGTATTGATTGCACTTTGTTTTATTGACCACTAGGTGTCCGGCTCGAGCACTGTGTCATAAAGCCTTGAGTAATTAAGCACATTTTGAAAAAAAGGTTTCAAGGCTTCATGAAGCCTCGAGCAGTGCTGGAAAGTCTGGCATGGAGTTAAGAACAATCTGGAAAAGAACTGTTCAACAGCAGAGGTTTAAATAAAGGCCTAATTGCAAGTGAGTTGCAGCTTGGTGCTCAGGTGTACTGAGTTACCTGATTAGGTGGGCGTGTCCTCCAGGCAGAGCAGCAGAAGCAGAGGTGAGTGGAAAAGTACTGGAGCAGAACTGTGACACAGGGATAAGACCCCACAAAGGCATTTTTATATCAGAGGGGTGATGGGGCTGAGTGCAGCAAGAGATAAACACCAGACATACTGTTGTGGGTAGAAAAGGAAGAATACAGCATGTGAAGAGAAGACTTTGTTGAAACGTTCAAGTGAAAGAGCAGAGAGGAGAACAGATTTGAAGTTTAATAGCAGCAGAATGATGATTGGCTGATAAAGGTTGCAGTAATGACTGGTTGGTTAATTCCTAAAATAGACACACAGTTGGTGAGTTAAAGTTGTAAGGTGAGCACCTGGCAACGATGGCCCCACACAAACTCAATGGGCTGTGATTTCTCCAACCAAAGTCATTGGTTCCCTAGTCAGTTGCTTCAGATGTTGCAGTTAAAAATCACCAAACATACCAGAAATCTGAGGTTATAGACTCAGACCTGAATTTTACTACAGCCTACGATTACTTCAAGAATAAAATGAAGACTAAAGCAATTACAATATTTGAATTTATTAGGAAAAGCCCCTTGAGATGCAGCATCTCGCTTTCAAGGGGGTCTCACAAATACAAAAGCATAAAAACACAACAACCAATGACAGTAACAAATAAAAACAAACAAAAAAACAAGAAAAAAAAAATCAATCTTCTCCATCACGTTCACACCCAAGTCCACTCAGATACTTAAACATATGTTAGATTCACTTATGTATAAGCTTATTTAGGCACATACGCATATATAAAAACATAAATCAGCAAGATATATATATATATATATATAAAATAGATGGTTTAAATAAAACAAATAAATAGCTCAAACCAGGGAATTCAGAAATTCAAAAAGCTCAAAAGCAGGAACATCTTCTTTTTAGATGGACATCCTAAAAACAAATGACCAACGGCCAATCCCTCTACAGGTTCTTAGAACAACAAAGAAAGGATAATTCAAATGTCTTAAATGATATGACGCTTAAAAAGGGACAAGAAAATGTTTTAATTATGTTGGAAAATCAATATAGACACATTTGAAAATAAATAGAAACCATTGATACAGACGTTAGGATTTAGGCTGAAACCAGTTAAGTGACTCATACATGAGACAGTGGTGTGTGCGACATGGGCATCTGAGGACAAATCTACAGAGGGAAATATACAATGTGTTTAGGGGTCGGAGGATTTTTTCTGAGGTGTTGTGATAAACAATATCAACATAATCTAGTATTGGGGAAACAAGATGAGGAATTAGGTTTTTACAAACTTGTCATGAGAATAATGAGGGGCCGTACAAGACTTAATTCATTCTCGTCCTCTCACATGCATATATTTTCTCTCTTACACACATACATTCTCCTTTCACATACATATATTTTAATTTTCATGCTCACACACATCCTATTTACACATACATATATTGGAACTGGAACTCCCATATGTTCCTGCTTCTATAAGTCACACTTTTTACGTAGTTTGGCTGGTCCTGCAACTTATAGAAGTCGGAAAATACGGTACTCACCTTTTTCTTGAACGGGAGTTCCGGTTGCCGAAGTGTGTCCGTGTCTGATATCGCAAAGACTGCCATAATCCTCCAGTTTGGCCTTGTGTAGCGTTAGTGTTAGCTGCTTGTCCCACTGAAGCGACTTGGAAGTTTGCAGGTCTGAAAAGTTGTCTCATCTCACATTCCACATTGCTGTGAATAAAGTTTGGTGCCTGCTACTCAAGAGACGACGATAAGCATGTGACCGTTTCTGGGCCTGAAAAAAAAATAAATTTTGTTTCTCTGTCCTTTTGTCTGGGGAGGAGAACTCACATACTGGAGAAGGAGACACAGAACGCAGGGTTTTAAGTTTAGTGACACTATACATTTAAGTAAAGCACACAAATATTTACACTGACAAAACAATCACCAAATATTACTTGACATTGGAGGAACACAATAAATATATACAATGAATTATGGTTTTTTTTTTTTTTTTTCCCCTGACACAGTTGTTGCCTGTCACAAATGTCCAAAGACAAAAACAGGAAAACACAACCCACAAACCTGAATTAAATAATCAGGAAGGGAAAAAGTCTAAGTGTTTTGGATTGGACGTGAATAGCTAGCACATGAACTGTCCATGAGTCAAATGGCAAAAGGAGAAAAAGGGACAGACACGGCAGGAGCCTCCTACCTCTCAGCCTGAGCAACAGATGTGGTTCAGTTGTGTTTCAAGCTGCAGTGATCTTTGGCTGCTCCTCCTAAACTCTCCATCAAAACCTGGCCTGTGTGAGAAAACACACAAATCAGCTCAAAATACTACGCCTAAATAACTCAGACTGTGTTAAATAGAAATATTATCCAGTTTCATGGGTTACAGTTCTATACAAACAAACAATTTACAATTTAATGTGAATAAACAAGATAGTGTTTACAATATCAAATTGTTCTCAAATATCAATCAAAATTATGCATCCAGGATTAAATTGCATGCAGTCGACCACATTTAGTTACCTTGGATGCTTCAAAGTGTGTCAGTGTACTTACATTACAATAACACACACACACACACACACACACACACACCGTCATACATTTAAAGCACAATCATAGTCGCTGAACATATTCAAAGAACAGGTAACACTGAAGGTACAGTACAATCAACAAGTGGTAGCGGCTAGGCCAGGCTAACTCACCAATACCGAGATGCGGGTAATTTAAGCTCCAGTTCGGACATTCATCAGCTCCTGTATCTTTCTCCAGACGCTCCTATATTCAAACAAATGTTCAGTTATCACAAGAGAGCTTGATCCTAAGTTTTAAGTGACATTCATCCACCTACCTGCAACTAATCTTGCTGATCATGGCTGCTGCGGGCTACAGCCGGCCCATATCCGCCGCTACAGGCTGCGTGACCACGCACCGGCATGACGCAAGGACGCAATCACGTGATGTGGCCAGAGAGGGAAAAGTTATACCCACCCGGGTAACACAATGTCAAGTTTAAGTGCAAAGCTGGAGATATATAATGGAAAAATTACAGTTAGCACTCATGTCAGCAACTCATCTGTGGAAACGTGTATATTTTTAAAGTTTGAGAACTCTGCGATTCCCAGTCCATTGATCCACCCCTTGTTGGACTGTAAAATCGTAAACCTGCTGACTCCTGGTCTAGCTCCACTCATTGTTATAGTAGTCAAGCTAGATATGATCTAGTACTGACACCAGTTTTTTTTTTATTTTGAAAGTAACACGCTCTTTTGAAATGGTTTACAGGCACTACTTCCTGTACTGCTTGATCTTCTCTGCAGTGAAAAGACACGTAACAGCTCTGGCATCCAGGAGAAATAGGATTGAGGAATAGAACCATGGATGGAACCAATGTATTTTAGCCATCAGCCTACACGCTGTAAAACATATGTGTTTGCCATGGTCCTTCGAGCGCCACCCACTACGCTACACTTAGCTTCCACTCTAGTCAATCGTAGCATTTACACAGTGCATTGCGGTCTGTCTCTGATGCTTTCCACATCGGTGGTCACTGCTCACAGCTGTTTCGCTGAGTCTATTTTTGCAGTGGTACACTACAGAAACAAGTCAGTCCCTACCAGTGTTGTATAAAGTACCCAAGAGCCATACTTGAGTAAAAGTAAAAGTACCTTGCGGGAAAATTACTCTAGTAAAAGTGCCTGCTAGAATATTACTTGAGTAAAACTAAAAAAAGTAGCTGAACGTAAGTACCAAAAGTAAAAAGTACTGTTAATAAAACGCAATCAGAAATTTCAGTTTAACATTTTTTTTTTATTCCTGTTTAATTTAGCTTTTAAGTTTTGTTTCATTTGCAAAGTGTCACACGACACTTAAACACTCAAAATATGGGAGCTTCAATACCTCCTGATATAAACCCAACCAAATACAACATTACACAAACACATCCTTACAGACCTGCATACATGCATTTCTACCAACATTCATACCCATGTGCATATAAAATAATTCCTAATAAACTCTTTGAGCTCGGTGGTCATGCAAACAAAAAAAAAACTTGATCGGTTGAACTTTAACATGACTGCAGTGCGACAGTACCTGAATTGTTCATTCAGTCATTACTGGTTACTGAACCCTGAAAAACTTTTTGTTCAACCTAAAAAAGAAGTTGGTTCTCAAAATGGCGAGAACTCAGTCTCGCTCTTCTTGGGCTGAAGACCAGACCAGCAATGCTAAACAGCCTTTCACATGCTGCTGAGGCAGTAAAGGTGAGTTTAGCTTCAGAGACAGTTTGCACAAGGCTGGGAAGGACTTCAGTGATTCCATTCTATCTGATGAGGAAACCATATATCCCAAAGATTGTCTATCAGCTATCACGTTCCTTCTTATTTTGTAACAAGTAACAAGGATGCTCAGGTAAATGTAACAGAGTAAAAGTCATCAGAGATAGAAGTAGTAAAGTACAAATATTTAAAAAAAATCTACTCAAGTAAAGTAACAAAGTATTTTTGCATTGTTACTATACAACACTGGTCTCCACAAAGCCGATCCTACCAAACAGTGAAACAGACAGAAAACAAACATTTCACAGGGCTCAGGGTCAGAAGTTATCATCAGGTCAGAGAGACTCAGAGGTAATCCAACACCATAGATAAAAACAAGCTTATTTTGGAGGTGGAAAACTTCATAGGATTCTATATGAAATGACACACTCTGCTCCAGAGACATATCCAGTGTGAATTAGTATGTACCGAAAACCATGGCGCGAATGTTCCACAGTGTGCTTGCTGTTTGTGTGAATTGGGGGTAAGAAGTGGTGTGGATCAGGAGTTCAGACTGTCAGACCTGCAGGTTACAGCAAGGTAATGTGTAGAAGTGACAGAGGCTGTGGCCAGGAGCAAGACAAGCTGCTGGGAGCTTAACCTGCAGATGTAGCTGCAGCTGGAGTTGTGACATCTGTGGCTGAGGAGGCCTCTGTGCATCACCTCCTGGACCTAAAAAGACATGACTCTGGTACAAAGCTTTCTCATCTCTTTCAGCAGCTCTCAAATATAGATCAGCTGTGTCAGGTGGAAAAACAGATAATGCAGCATGCTTGACGAGTTCCTTACTGAAAGTTTGGGAGCTTGTAATCAAATTAGTTGTTGAAACTTTTTGCAGTTGTTTTTTTCCTTTAGAGAGTATCTGCACAAACAGACCTGGACTTAATGTAAATGTCAGTGCTGTCTCAGTTTGGCTGTTTGTACAAGACTGACTGTTGAAGATACAGAGATAGGTCATTTAATTCTCTGTGCAGTCTGACGTGTCTCATGTGTTTATTTTTAGATTTATCTCCCCCTGTTTTGATCTGACACTTTCTATTAAAGGACAGGAGCTGTCATTTTCTCATCTCATAGTCTTTGAGTTTGAAATTAAAAACATTTTCACAGAGATGTATCTGAACTTTAAGTTATTCTGAAACGGACACATTTAATGCATGTCATTGCAGTGCTTAATTCAAACATGTTTTTTCCAGTTCTCAACTTTCAGACTAAAATAATATTAAGTTTCAGCTGCATATTTCCTAACAGGCAGTTTTTGAGCTCAGTGTTAGTTTTATAGAAGCACTTCATTAAGATGCATTCCCAAAGCCAAATCCTTGTACCTAAACAACACAACTGCTCATGTGTTTATGAATTTTCACCAACAGAGCGTGACCTCTCTGTACTCCGCTGCAATATATGTGAAACACCCACCTACCAACAGCTGTTCTGTCCTCACTCCGTGTGCCGACTCCTTAAGTCAAGGAAACTTGAATCACTCAGGAACAGAGTACTCCTAGTCCTATCACAGCATAGCATAGTTTACAATGCTTAAACAAAACCAAAAACTGTTTAAATATATGCCATAAACATTCAATAACTGTAAAGCCCAAAGATTTAGAGAATCCGCCTACTGAATGGCTGCAGTATTGATTACTCACAGTCTCATGTGTGGCTCAGAATGTATATAGTGTGATGTGACTCACAACGGTGGATGGCTAAAGTCTCAGTAATAAGGCTACAATGCAGTTGTTTGATATTTACATTCAAGCTAGTGCTTTGGGGGTGGTTTTTCTCTGGCTTTCCGTGTTTTTATCAGTCTCGTTTAGCTGTCCTCTTTTCTTACAGTGCCTTAACAAGCCCAAGTGATAACACCACACCTCTATAGACAGTAATATGTGTCAATATAATGCAATCAAAAATAATGAATTTGAAAACCTCCCAAAAAATTTGCAAACAAAATTATGATTTCAAAAATCCAAATAATACCAATGAATAAATGAAATATATTTGTGACTATTTTTTTTTCTTGTTAAATCTACAACTTTTTTTTCAGATCTGAGTTTTCATCTCACAAACTACAGATTTGTTAGCGTTTCCAGAATTTGCATCTACGTTTCGTGAAGTTTTGTTACTGACCTGTTAGTCTGTGTTTCTCTCCTGTCCGTCTCTCCATGTCACTCTTTGTGATGCTTGTTGGGGCAGAAGTTGTCACACAGTCTGTCTGAGTGACACTGACCAATCAGGAGGCTTCTTGTATCTTTTAGAGGAAGCCCCGCCCATGAGAGCCACGAAGAAACGCAAACAAAAAATCTGCACCGTGTTGCCATGCTCTCTATTTGATTCATTCACCAACTTCCCAGGATCCCTGCCCTTACTGCTACTTTTCCTTTAACACATTCACTTAACTGCTATCAGAAGGTAACAGAATACAGTTTACTTACTGAAGACAAATGTCATTTGAGAACATTTTTTGGCTTTTGCTGGGATACTTCAAACTTTCAATACCTGGAAGTTAGTTCCAATTTACTGGATTTTCTATAAAATTAAAATGGTTTGAATTTAAAATGTAACATTTAACACAAAAATGGAATTTAGTTCACAGGTTTAGTAAATGAAAAACACTTCTATCAAACTGAGCAACAAGTTCAGTCTTAACTCTTGCTTGTAGGTCACTTTGGACAAAAGTGTGAAGTTAATTGAGTTGCAGAATTGTTTTGCGGTTAATTTAAAGGATAAATTTGAAATTTGAACATTGAAAACACATATGCAACAACATTAATGAGTCACTGTCTCTTCATTTTTCACTAGAACCTCCAGCATCCCAACAGCCTCTCCCTCACTGAGCACACAAGCCATTTGAGGATGTCTGCTCCTCATCACGAGACAAAAACTGATACTGAAAGTAGAGGAGGAAGACATTCAGCAGCTCTCTCTCTCACACACACACACACACACACACACACACACACACACACACACACACTGTACAGTACATAAAAGGAATAGCACATTATTAATAACACTAATGCTTACAGCACATCATTATTCTAAAACAGCACAAAAGATAGCTGTGCTTTATTACACAATGCATGACATGCACACTTACACATATGCACTTACTCTATGCTAAAAAGGTTACTGTGTATTATATGCAGTGTATTAGCCATACATTTTACAAATAAGATTTGGCACACTGTTCTACAAAAGCCACTACACAGTATGAGCATCACATACAATCACATATACAAAGTACAAACTAGATAGAGAGAGTGTCATTCATCCCATCCAGTGTTACCTTTTCTCACATGAAGCTGCTCTTTTGGATGCTTTCTGGTCTGAGAATTGTGCAGAAACCTCAGAGGAGGTTTCATAACCTAGAAGGATCATCTTTTTGGCCTTTTTGGAAAAAAATCAGGTCTATTTTCTCTGAGCTTCCCCTTTATCCATCCACTTTGCACTCGGGTTTCCTTAAATGCCTGAGTGAAATAACAGTCATAACTACACATTGTCTTAAAGGACAACATCTCAGCTTTCATAAAACATTGTAATTTTTCCTATTGCCTGTAATCATTTATGGACAAAGGATTTGGAATTGTGTTTGAGCAAATGTGTCAATGCCGACACATCCAATGTTAAAGGGTTAACTTTTTCATCAGTGACTTTGATGCACTGCTTAAACAACCATTTCTACTCAGAAGACCTGAGGTGAGACCTGAAATCTGTTAATATGCTTGTCACTGTGTTGAAAACAGAAGTAGTTGATACATCATACCATGACAACAAAATGTTCTTAAATCGTAAAAAGTAAAAAACAAAAACCATCCTTCTACAAGTTTTTCTTGTTTACTAGTGACATGGCTTGTTACCATACATGAAATCTGTCAAATTAATGTGCATTATCAAACTATAATGGCTAAAAGGCATGAATAAACAAGTTTCAATCATAACATCTGAAGGGGACCTGTATGCAGAGTCTTAGAAATATCAGAGAATAAGTCACCATTACTGAGAACTCTTCCACCTGTTTGCTCCTCTCAGATCAGCAGATCAAACATAAGGTTCAGCTGAGACTTTGCAGAGAAGCAGAGGATCATTGGGAGAACCTTTTATATCCTATTCCTCTAAAATGTGCTCTCAGAGTGAAATTTAAAAGAATAGGTTGAGAAGTAACCAAAATCCTCCTTTTGGACTCTCAGAGTTTCCTCCAGAGGTGAGTTTGTGACACTTCCATACAAATACTTAGGTACAGCAGACATTATGCAACAAGCTTCACACATGACACATTTTGGGTTTTCCAGAACATTCAATTCCAAAAACTACTCTTTCAGGAATTAAATGGTACACAGGAGGATTACACATGTCACATGCGTACTCAGCAGGCAGAGCACTGTCTGGTTCAGGTGAGAGGAGGTGAGCATGCGGAGGCCTGTAATAATGACTGTAATTTCATTTGAAGAGTACAAAGCAAAATAGATGTCATTATTCAATCTGGATAACCACATACTGAAGATAACAGAGGCTCTAAAAACAGGGTATATGAGATTGAGTGATAGAGCCATTTTAGTGTTCAGTGTGTAAAAATGGGA
>RPOG01004872.1:0-38910 GCA_008086565.1 Thalassoma bifasciatum
AGATTGTCTATCCTTGAATCTCCTTCCCTCTTGCAGCCGTGTGAGGATTGCTGACCTAAAGACAGTCAGGGAGTGTGTGCACATGACTCTGATCTTTCCTCAGTGTGCAGCTAAGTATGCCGTACCTGCCCTCCAGGCATGAGTTCAATCCAAGGTGCCACACTGCTTGTTTGACCAATTAGAGTGAGCCTCTGCTGGGCAGGACTCAGCCCTCCTGCTGAGAGCTGCCAGGCATATCTTCCTGCAGCCCAAACAAACGGCACAGGCTTCACCACAAACACATCATAACACATGCTCGAACCCTAACCTCTCTGCTTCCCTTTGCTCCCACATGCAGCTGCCTTGATTAAAAACCTACAGCTAGTTAACTTTTTTTTTGGGCCCTCTCTTCACCTTTCCAGCCCTCTGCATTCCTCTTCTTGTCTTCCTCCTCTTGCCTCCAGATGTTTCTCTGAGCATGTCACGCAGACAGTGACAGAGAGCGCTCGGTTCATGTTCTTTCCACCAATTTATTGAAAACAGATATCACAGGAAGAGTTGGTTCCTGTAGCAGACCCCATTACGGCAATCAATAAAGAACGGCTGCTTTTAGAGATTTCAATAAAACGTGCTGCGCTAACTTTTGCTTTAATCTAAGGAATTTTACTCCCAAATCAGTCAGACACATGATGGCGTTCATAGGCACAGAAAGAGTCCAGTTTCATTCTGTTGAAAAAACTCCAACAAACATATTTACTAGCTTCAAATTCACAGAAAACCTTGAAGAGGCTTCAAACTATTTCAGATACAGTAACAACAACAAGTACAGGCCTTGAACTTTCTGGAAAACGATTCAACTGTCAGTCCTAACCTCAAAACTGCCAAATTAATGGGGTCTGAGGATGGCGGTTAAAAGAGGCAGATGTCTACCACCCAAGTTGGCACCGTACATACCCATCTTCTTTGCCCTGCTGAAGTTAAAAAGCAGTTGAAAGGATTAGGTGGTAATGCTAGATGTCATTTCTGATTATGATGGGACTAACAGATTTCCAGCAGCGCTTTTCTCCACCGCAAGTTTTCTAGATTTTACTACAGGCTGTAGAGGCTCGTTTAAGAGCTCCCAAACATTCCAGATGCAATTTTCAGACAGCAGAAACGAGCGCCGCTTCATTAGCCGATCGTCATATTCCCCCCATGACGGACGAGGCCTGTCCTCGCTGTCAGCACCCCGGCTGAGTTAAGGAGCTCCAAATGATTTTCCTCAACACGATACTGGCAGTGCACATTATTTATGCTTTTAACTCCTAAGCCACAGTCAACATCATTCAGCAAAATTACATTTTAATCATTCTCCTGATAGGGAAGCGACCCAACTGTGTAAAGAAAAAAAGATGTGTTGGCTGAGCAGAGGCCAAGCTGACTACTTAAAACATTTGGACTCTGTTAGAAGGATGAGCATCCAGCTAAAGCCGTTCTGCTGAAGAGGAATGCTGACTACGTTTGGCAGTTTACACATTTTATTACAAAACTCTTCGCCTCCTTCAAGAGCAAATCGAAAGCTTGTATAAAGGAACCGTCCATCAACAGGAAGTGTCTGTTTTTTGTCATTGCAACACATTCAGATCACTGTTAATAACCAGGAATGAAGCTTTAGGTTTCATGATCACTGTGTTGGACGCTGACCATTCGTAACGTGTCCAAGCACGTGACAACCCTTAAGTATGGCCAGTGTGACCACTCCATATTGTGCACTCCTTGGCTTTGGCAATCAATTCTGGGGTGTTGGAGGTCTGTGTTGACTTAACATAAGCAAAAAAGTAACTAAAGTGGTAGCCATGTTCTCTGGTGTTCTCCATTGTTCTGGCTCTGATGAGAACTTCTTGTAAATAGACGTTCCGTGGTAATTCATGCATTTGTCATATTACTGCATGGTGACATATGTACAACAGACAAATGTGCCGGTCCTTATTGGTTACCACCACGCTGCAGGGGGGCCAATGGGGCTCGGTGCAACTCGGTTTGGCTGACTACACACCTACTTCCTGGATCATTTCAGTCATTTATGAAATCACTGAACCCCATTAAAACAAGCATCAACTCAAAATGAAACTCTGAAACCCCAACTCCAAAATGGTAGGAAGCTGTTTAAATATCCATAAAACAGATTTTGATGGCCTGTAAATCAATTGAACCCTGTAGTGAGTTGAAATAAATTACAAGGCGAGCACATAATCCTGAAACTGAACATTTGAAATACTCCTATGAAATCTGATCCCAGCAACACTTTTCAAAATGTTGGGGAGGAGACGAAAAAACAGTAAAAAAAAAAATGTGTAATGCTAAGAAAAAAGCTCTTGGAGGAACATATCCCAATATAGGTATAGATATATATCTATATATCTATAGATAGATATATAGATAGGTATCAAATGAAGTTAGTATCCACAGGCTGGTATTAAGTGCTTTATAGACTCTCTTTCAAAATGCAATGACCCAAACAAAACTGGCCGGACAGAATCTTCACGTCTTCAGACATGACTCTGTAGTGGAGATCACCTCACCTCAAAATGCAGGTTCAGATTGTTCAATACAAAGAGGAACCATGAGATTAATGAGGGATGGGCATTGAATAGATTTTATAGATATCAATGCCCTTATCAATCCCTACTGTGAATTTTCTGTGTCCAAAAAGTAGCCTTTGTATTGGTTGGATGAAATAACTATAATAATTTTTTCATCTACATCAAATAAAATTACGGAATGTTATAGAAAACTTACCCTCATCAGCTTTGTTCTGCAGCCAAGTTGCAGCAGCTGGAATTCCCCAAAGTTTGTCAAACACATGAGACTTTTGGTATTTAAAGCAGTGCTCTGACAAATATTTCCACATGATATAACAGGGTTGTATAAGTTGCACTTCATGTTGTCAGCGTCTTTCTTTGTAAAGTGAAGCTTCTCCTCCATTGCCTTGGAAATTCTACTGCTGAACAAGAAGTTAGGTTAGGTTAGGTTACTTTATTTATAAGTAGATTTGTTTTGCAGCAACATGGTGATTACATCCACTTCGACATTTAGTCACAGAACAAAACAATCATTACACAAAACCATCCAAAACCATAGGAATTGACGCACTGCTTAAACACTAAGAAGTACTCTGAGGTTCCATCCACCATTAAGAAAGAAACCTCTATGGAAATAAATAAATAAAAACAAATAAAAGCTACCGGAAGCACTGAAAACTACAGGTAAGACCAGGATAAAAATGACAAGGGCTAAGAAAACATTTCCGTAAGACCAGGGAAGAAGCTGAAATTCATCATGTAAAGGTTGGGAGTCATTATTTAGAACTGAAGCAGCTATCTGCTGTACCTGTCAGGTGTACAGGGACGCTGGATTGGGCTGTGACTCACCAATCAGCCGAATGGACCATTTCACAATCTGGTTTAGGGAATTTCTCTCTTAAAGTTGCGTTGCCAAACCATGACACCAAGGAAAAAGACAAGACAGTGACGTGTGGCAATTGTTTAGCATAAAGGCCAATAATGTCAATGGACCAATCCATTTCTAATCTTTTCTTAACAGGATCTGGTTATCCATACCCATCCTGAACTTAACCTTGATCCAGAAACACTGGGGACTCCTCTGAACCTGTCTCTGTTAAAGATGGACCTGTTGGTCTTGTTATAGCCACAGATCCAGAGGCTAAAGTCTGCCTCTACTGCCAGCTGCAATACTTTGCTGCAAGGCTTTCCTCACTCTTTACTCCCCAGATTTCGTGTCTCTCTGGTTCGGGGTGAAGGTCAAATCCAGCATCTGTGGTGGTTTACACACATCAACACATCAGGAGGCTCTACTAATGCTGAACGACATTTACAGGTTGAGGAGCAACATATGCTGCCATCCCACAAGACAATGCTGAATGACTTTATGCATGGATTACAAGAGCACGGCTCTGCAGTAGAAGAGTCCAGTCCTTACCTGTAAACCATCAGAAAGGTTTAAGGCATCACAAAACGAAAAGGATGACCAGGAAGATGCAGTGTTTAGAGGACAGAAGGGATAACATCTCACTTGCGTCTATGGTTCCCAAACATTTACAGTTGTTAAAGAAGAGCTGAGGAGCTTTAAGAAACTGCTGGGTAACGTAAAACCTGTTGTAGTGATGAACCCTTGAAACTTTGTATCGATCGTATCAGTTAAAGCATGAGGTGAGCAGCTGTGGTCCATCACAAAGATACAGAATAAATCTTCTGTCAACACAATCCCGGCACGAAGCATGTTAGAAATCAGCTTTTACCATAGAGATTGGTGCGGGTCGTGACACGGGTCAGTCGGTGCGTCGCGTGCCAATGCTATAGCTCACATATGAAGACAGCATATGTTGACAGCAAGAAAATTTGCTGCTGGAGTCACATGTGGAGGAAGGAAACAAATAAATCTGTCCGGATCCTTTCAGTCCCACGAAACCACAAATTATAAAGTGCATTGTGCCAGTGTTACTGAGGGCCGTCATCGACTTTCGGTTTCCAATCAGTGATTTACAGCCCAAAGAAAAAGTTTGCTGCTTTGTGGGAATGCAGCACAATGCAGGAATGTTGCCTGAGACGCTGAAAATCAGGACGAGTTAATAACAGGAGTTTTAGTTTACACCAAGATGAGGACAAGAAAGATGTTCTCTCTTATCAGTTTGCTGAGGCTGCAGCACAGACGTTTTGAACATGTGGTTTACGAGAAAGACGTCTGCAGGTTTCTGCCAGAAGTTGTCTGAGAGTAACTTTTTTATCATCCTCTAACTGTCCCCAGACAAATTACAACACACCCCATTCTGACTCTCCAAGCTTGACATCTGGAGGAACCAGATTTATACGCAGGACAAGATGTATCATCCTGATTGGTTGATGCATACCGTATGCTTTCTGCTGTACGTCGCATGACAACGTCCTCAATCTGGAGACTGTCACATCTTATCTGAAGGAAAGATCGGCTGCTATCTTTATCAGCTGTGTGAGGATTTACAACCACACCTTTACTGTTACGTGTAACTTGTTGTTTCTTTTTTAACGCTTAGAGCTTATTTCCATTTTTTCATTTAAGAACAGCAAAGACAAAAAAAGCATTAATAACAACAACACAAAAGGATCAGTAAATAAAACAAATACAAGACTAAGAACATCAAAACATTGCCAGGTTTGTTATGTTTACAGTTGCAAAGAAGTTTTACAGTCATAGGTTTTTTTTTTTACAGTATTTTTACAATGTTTATGTTTAAGTGAAATGTTAAGTGGTACTTTTTCAAACAGTTGGCATGATGAACAGTCACCAACCACATGTAACTTGTTGTTTCAAGGTAAAATATAATGCACAGGGCTGCCTTTGAACTCTGTTGGGTCAAAAAAGAAATTTGTCATTTAAACACCAACGAAAATTATCTTAATTAACTACGATGTCTTGTGTTAACCCTCGTCTTAGTTTGGTTGATTTACACTTGTTGCTTAATTTCTTTAGGTAGTTGTTTGAGATAGTTATCATTTCTGTCTCAGTTGAACTTTTCAGTTTTGTAAACCATGTTACAATTAAAGCTGTCAATAATTAATTTTTTAAATCAGATTAATCACAGGGCAGCTGTGTGATTAACCATGATTAATCCACACCAATGAAACATCTTTCTTTTTTAATCTATATTCAGCATGTTACAATTTACATGACCAAACTAACTCAAGAAAGAGGAGAATATACTATGTGCACTTGACGTGTTTATTAAACACATCTCCACTTGGCGATCGAGTCCAAGGTCGACTCACTGACGCCCCGACGTTCATTGAGTCTGGTTCGTCATAAGCTGTGTGATAAATTAGTCAAAGCACGAGCAGAATCCCTGGCTAACGCATGCTTTGGGTTTAATGTGGGATTTAGCGTTGAAAGTGTCCAGTGTAAAGAAAACTCCTTCCAGCAGAGTGTGGATGAAACTTTCTGTATTATCTGTATCTGTTCTATCTTGTTGTTGCTTTTTTTTATTAAGATTTAAAATATCTCTTGCAAAAGCTACCTGGCCAAGAGGCAGCGGAATCTTACAATAGACAAAACACTCAATAATTCATAAAATAAAAGGAGTAGAAACAGGGACTTTCAGCAAGATTAAAAAGTGTACCACCTGATTTAAAACAGTGACAAAGACCATTGCTTTCCAGTTCCTTGGCTCTAAGAATTTCAACAAATCCGTCAAACGGGGTCAGGTCTGAGAATTTCAATTTCAATGTGTTATTGTTGTTTTTTTTTTTTCCATGGAGAGGGCCAAAGTGCTGTTTGGCATCTTCCATACTGAGTTAGTTGGTTCTGTTTCCTGTCATACTGGATCAACTGCCAATTTGTGCATGCAGTTATTCTACTTGGGTAAACTACCCAAAATGCATTGCTAGAAAGGTTCCAGGGATTTTCATGTGTTTAAAAAATTTTATCAGATCAATCTTGGTGATTGTATTGATCTGTTAATGCTTTAATTTCGACAGCCAATCCAAAAAGGCATTCTGGATATAAATTGAAAGTTGCAGCTTTACCAAACAGCTGGGAGGGGCGAAGGTGATTCTTAGCTTGATATGCATTATTGATTTACTTGGATATTTCAAGTCAAAAATTATGAAAATGGTTTCTTAGATTCTTTTAGAAGTGATGGTGGACACTGGAGCTTGACTATCTGACAGAGAAAGGGACAAAGGAGCAGAAAAAATGCTAAACCACAGAGTGATAGAGCACAGGCCAAAGGCTAAAACACAGTTTAGCCTTTTGTGATAATGTTGATTCCTGTCCACATGCAGCGGTTATTCTGCAGTGATCTGTTCAAACCTGAGAGTCTGTCAATAAAATGAAGAGCCAGGTTACTTTTGCTCTGCTTGGTGAGGTTGGAGTTGGTAGATGAGCACTGGTAGGACACAACCAGGAGATAGTAACATTATAGACACGTCTCAGAGCACCAGGCTGTACGAAACTACAGTAAAAACTCACAAAGTTTGCTTGTTGTCATGTTTCTGTTGATAAATACATCACATTGTAGTATTGTATCCAGTGAAAACGTTATCTTGAACAAAGAAAGTAGAGTTAAAAAGAAGATCCAAGATACTTTCACTTCAAGACAAATACATCAGGACAGTTTGTGCAGTCTCTACAATCCACTTCACTCCTCACAGTCACTTTAAATGCTATCTCCACAACTTATCTTTTGTCATATTGACATAGAATAATGTGCTAAAATAAGAAATGTTTTACAGTGTACATAATGTTTACAGTATACATGTCACACAAAGGGGGCACAGTTTCCCAAGAGTCTTTGTGCTGAATTTGTTTAAACGGTAAGGGCGCTTTAGGTAAGTCGGAGCCTGCACAGATGGGCGGATAATAAACAAGCCAAAGGTCCAGAGCAGAAACTTACAGCCCAGCAGAGAGGAGAAGTAAAGTAATATGAAAACTAATCTTGGCCCTAGACGTTTTCTTGCTACTCCGGGGGTGTTTCCTTACCCTCTGCTTGTTTTTCATAATGCAGTCTCAACACTTTTTCTGCTTCTGTGGTGGAAATCACACAATGGCCGATACTGATTGCTTTATTTTCTCAGTGTGTACCCCCCTCTCGCGTTTGTTATTGCAGAACATAGAGGATATGCCGGGCAGGGGGGGCGATGCTGAGCCCACAGAATCTGAACATTTTTCATTCTGATAATTTTCTGAAATCTTGTGGGGTCGAATATGGACGTCCACAGAGGTGATGTGCAGGGGGTCTGGGGTGTGCACCAGGTTCTGCCCCAGCTGTGTGAAAGGTGAGCATGCTTAGTGAAGCTATTTGTCCAAAGCGGTCAGGTATGCAGTCTGGTCTGCACGTGCCCGGTAGCTGTGGCTGAAATTCTGACTGACATCCAAACAGTGAAGCTTCTTAAAGCCAGGACAGTAAGGTTATACCCCCCAGTTCTCAGCATGTGGTCACATACACACAGGCAGGTTATATGCAAAGAAATTATTATTTTAATGGCGAATATGGAGGCCACCTACACACCTGCCCAGAGGAATGTTTTATCAGAGCTGCATGTGGGGGGTAACACCAATGGCATCCACTCACATACCATTGATGGCAGCAGCCGGGGATGTGGCCAGTGGTGTGGAAACCTGCACACACCAAATTCATGTTCTCTCTCCACACACATGTGCATCTTATCTGTCAAATAAAATCAGATTTATATCACTGAAGGTGCAGAAAAATGTAAGCAGCTGCATGCTTTCTGCAGCTCCCCTCGTTGTTTTGACTGGGGGCCACATTTCCAGATGAAACAAACACCTTTGTGTGTTTTCTCTGAACACACAGAGAGAGCATGAGCAGTGAATTATTATAAAGGATTAAAAAGAGTGAGTGTTTGAGCGGCTCTCTCCTCAGACTGGAGGTAGCGGTCCCTCATATCGGGGCTCTCCGCTTACATTATTCATACGGAGGAGGGTGTGACTTGTTGGCTCTTTTTTCCGCCTGTATAAAACGAGAAGTTCGCGTAAAAGAAAATACAGATGGAGAAGGCTAGCCGGCTCGCTGTGTCACAGAGAGTCCCCTTAAGCCTACGTGACAACTCACATACTGTCCCTTTGTGACCAGCTCAATCGGCAGAATGCCCGCTCTCTGTGTGCTTTGTCTGGCCGCCGCGCTGGCTGCCTTCACCGGGCTCGCCGGCACCGTGGGGCCGGTGGTGCGGTGCGAGCAGTGCGACCCCGGGACTCTCCTGCAGTGCAAGCCACTGCCGAAGGACTGCGGGGAGCGGGTGAGGGAGCCCGGCTGCGGCTGCTGCATGACGTGCGCTCTCGGTGAGGGACAGGCGTGTGGAGTGTACACCGCGCGCTGTGGCTCCGGCTTGACCTGCCAGCACCAGCCGGGGGAGAACCGTCCCCTGCAAGCTCTGCTGGAGGGACGGGGAGTGTGCTCCATTGCTGCATCCAAAAAGCTCAACAGTATCCTGATACCGGCTCACAAACACGGTAAGACGCGTTTTTCTCTTTTCTGGAACATATTCTATCAATTTTGACGCGTATTGTAAGAAGCGCTCCCCTGGTGAGGTGTTGCTCCTGCTTATGGAAAACCAACTAAGTGCTTTGCATTGATTCTCAGAATGACTCACTGAACATTCAAAGCCCATAAAACATGCAGAATATTTATTATCTGGGCTTTTCTTGCGCCATCGCAGCACCATTCCCCGTCGTGGCGCATTAGAGGAGAGGTTTGACATTGCGCAGGGATGTGTTCGCGCAGGCGAAACAAATCCCATAGGCTCCTGAAAGTTTAAGTGGATCACACCAGCTATGGGCTGGAGCTTTACGCAGCAATTAATCGTTGCTTACACACCAGGCGGCTTTTTTTTTCCATGTGCGCACAGCTTTGGAACTCCATGCGTAATGAGGTGAAATGAAATTTAAGAAATTGAAAGATTGTCCTCTGGGGTTTGAAGATTTTTTTTTTGTTTTGAGAAAGTAGAAAAGTGCTCCATCTCTGTTTCTCCTCAACACACACACTCTACACACACTGACACATACACACACAGTCTGGCTCCCTCAAACCAATAGTTAAGGAATGCCACATACATACTGTAAGTATACAGTATTTAGCTGAGGCTGAGCGCAGACCATGTCCTTGTCTTCTGTAATGTCCTTATTTTCCTTCAAGTAAAGCTCAGGGATTTTTGTGCACAGCATGAAAATATGTGCTGCTGCTTTCCTGCTCAAGGATGTGGGCCAAAGTATGTGGAGTGTGTGGCAAACAGTGAGGATCATCTCTAAACTCCTCACTCCTCATGCAGCACAGTTACAGATCAATGAGCCCACACTGGATCCTCTGCTTGGACCCAGAGACCCTCCATCCATCCATCCATCCATCCTCTGTCTGAATGCTGTTTTGTGTGAATGGATGCTGCTGCTGCTGCTCACACTGCTGTAACGACACACATGCCACCTACATGTGAATACACACTGTTGTGTGTTTAGGCACTGCTGACGTCAGGCCTCCAGGAGCCTCTGTGTGTTTTCTTCTTCCTGGTTATTTGGTTTGGCCGATGCAATGTGTGGTGTATGTGTGTGTGTGTGTGAGTGCACTGTGCCCCCACATTGTCACACACACACTACTACACACACATCCATCCAACATCAACTTCCCCAGACTTCACTTCTCCTTTTCTTGACTTGAAACTTCATCATCATCATCAGCTTACAGACAGGTATGCAGGGATGTTTCTTTGCTCCACAATTGGAGATGGAGGGAAAAAAAAGAAAGAGGAAGTGATCCACAGCGCCCCTGTTGGTCAAAGCATGTAAGTGCAGCGCTGTGCTCCACACCACCATCAGTCCCAGCTTCAGCTTCTCCTCCCAGACATTAACAAGCTCCCCTCAACCGCAGTTTGTGCTGTTTACCCCTGTGCCATTTTACAAACAAATTGCGTAATGTGTTTATCTAAAACGCCCCAGACTTCCATGAAAGGTTATATAAAAGTTTATATCGCCTATAAAAATTAAAGCTTGCAGGAACTCTACAAAGCGTGTCCGTGAAGTTGGACGTTTATGGATTTTGTGCAGTTGAAGGTTTTTTCAGGTTAAAGAGCATCTGCTGCTGCCGCCTCCTCCCTGGCGTCGCTCCAGCTGATGCTTTTGTTGACGTGCGTTGTTGTTGTAAGTTGCGAGGACCCTGTGGAGCCCCCACCACGTCACTAATCGATCAGGTGGTCACGGAGAAAACAAGGGGTGGGCTGCCAGCCTGCCTGCCCACACCAGCTACACCCCTGCATGCCCGTGTCTGCCGCCCTCACCGCAGCTCTCCAACGCAAAATCTGCTTCGAGTTAACGGTTCAAAACTGTTTGGGTGTGTGTGTGTGTGTGTGTGTTTTCCGCATGTGTGTTCCAATCATGGTCCGTCTGCCTCTTCGGGACGTCTCAGACTGTGGCCTTTTGGCGGTGGGGCTCACCGGGTGGCACATGACGGCGGTTTAATCCTCTCCTATATCAGGGAGGCGAGGTCGCAGCCCCCTCCTCTCCTCCGCTCGGTCAGATGTCTGTCTATAACGATTTGACAGGAATCTTTGCCAGCACCAGGAGCTATTAATATACCTGCTCTCTCATCTCCCACTTTACCTCTCTCTGCCCTCACCTCCTCGGTTTGTCCCAAACCCCAACTCCCCACCCAACGCTTATAAACACGTACAAAACATGCTCTTCTTCACAGTGTCCTTAAAAAGTCTTGTTTACACTCAGTTCCTCTCTGCGGCTCTATCTCTTGGTCGGCATGCTGTGGAAATTTGTGGATATGAGATCGTCATGTTTCTGTTTATTACTTGGCTTCGTCTCTGGCTCCAAAACAGCCCACAAGGCAATGAGCTAACGTTATTTTGTGTCTTTTAAACAGACAGTGGAGAATTCTCTGCTGGATTAAGAGAAGCAGGCATTCATCATCCTGTATTACAATGTTTTGATCCGACTTGTAAACTTAAACAACTGCGGGTTTGTGATACTTAGCTTCAGGGCAACGTTAATGGAAAAATAAATGATGATCTTTAGGAGCTGATTGCCTGTTTCTGCAAAGCACTGAGCTGTGAAAAAACACGCGGATCACTTTGGAATTATCATAAGATATGATTAAATCCTTAAGTCTGATTTAGGGGCTGCAGAAACCTTTTCTTCTCTTCTGCAGAGCTTCACTTTTTCGAGGTGAAAGACATCAACAAGTTGGCTCTACGACTTATTTGAAGCTTCTCATTAAGAAAGTCATTTGAGCAGTGCTTGTTCTCTCTACGTTCCCTTTTTGGCGTGTATTTCATGCAACCATCATTAGATAATCGATGGTTTAAGACTCTAAACTCCTACAGTATTGGCGTTTCCAAAGTCACATACCTGATTTTAAGAAGACCCTCCTCTTTGAAGACCAATCTTCTGCAAAAGACTGACGACCAAACTCTGCTTTGATTGAAGAAGCTATCTTTTCTTGAAATTCTGTAAAAAATCATCAAAATGATAAAGAGTGCTTTCATTTTTGGCTATGAATACTATCAATAAATCTCTGTTGGATGCAAAACCTAATCAAATCACTCATCCTAACCAAAACAGTGGAATCAGTTTAACAGGAAAAAGACAGAAACAGACAGAATGATCTTTTTTGAAGCGCCATCTTATGACATTTCACCCTGTAACTCCACATTTTTCGCTGCCTGATGGTTGTTTGACCATCAACTATCAAGAGTGTCAACAGTTTTCCCCATTTTTAAGACAAAAAAAAACTCGTCCCATATCCTGGTCAATACGGCACATATGACACTTATGAGAGTAAAGACATGAAAGGGTGCAGAAAAGGGCAAAAAATGTTGCATAAAAAATTTCTAGGATGCAGGATAAGAAATATTTGGGGTTGAAAATGTTGTTTCCAGCTCAAAGTAGTCTTGAAACTGAAATCCAGATCCTAATCCTGCCATAAAATCATCCTGACATATTTTGCTCATAACGCCCCCTAATGGAGAACATGTTTCTCAGTCAGAAGCAGAGTTTGCTGATGTTAACGCAGCAGGTAACACTGCAGAAAAGTGACCACTGATCATCTGGTGTAAAGACACACTTAAGGGACAGGTGAGCCTTGATTTCATCAGTCTGTGATGATGGAACAAGGAGTTTTGACCACGTTTTGTGAAGGTGGTAGACAATGGCAGTGCAGTGTACTGGAGCATTACAGCCGACTTAAGCCGCGTTTCCACCAAGCAGTTCAGTTCAGTTTGTCTGGGTACGACACGCATTTTCTTCTACTAAAACCAGGACTGATTCCCAAATTACAGACCTGCACCTTCGCACTCGATGGTTCCCTCTGGGTGGAGCTAAAAATACTGTTGCACTGTTGATTGGTCGAAAGAATTCTCATTAACGATGCATCAGTGGTAATAAGGAACAACCATTGACTGTATATAGAATGGACAGCGTGCTTCCGCCTGTCACCGTTCTACGATTTTGAAGCCAAAAAAACACGTTTCTCTAGCCGCCATTGTGCAGCCAGAGTCTGCGCAGTAGAGAATTTCCGGTGGAGCAGAGTGAAAAAGAGAAATAAAAATATTTATTTCTTCTTCTTCAGAAGGTTTAGTCTCCTTTTGGCTCTTTCCTGAAGTTTCTTATATCCCCGATAAAAACTACTCACGAACGGCAGCTGTCAACTATCGTAAAACAAGACTTATATCCCGGTTTTCAACGTCCAATAACTAATGAGAAACTAACTTCTTAGAAAAAAACACCTGAACACCATGCAGCCAGATGACATCATCATACTACCTTAGTGTAAAGATGAGAGAAACGTTTCTACGAGGTATAGTAATTTTTTAAAGTTTTCCCGGCTCATATCTGGAATACATGGGGAGGCGGGGCTTATGACCTATACTGCAGCCAGACACCAGGGGGCGGGGCATCTGCTGGAGGCTTCAGTTTGAGCCAAACGTCGTTACGTCCACTCATTATACAGTCTATGGGAACAACACCTAACCTGTCTCTGAAACAAAGCTTGATTGCGTTTTGTAACAAAGAGCCACACACCAATCACAAAGAAGACTAATTGAATGTCTTCTATCATCGCTCTTTGTTTACTGTCACATTTTTCTTGTTCCTTGGATTTATTGTGCTGCTATGCCGTTATACTGTAACATAGGTGACATGACTATCAGCATCCACCTTATGCCTGGTTTATGCTTGACATGAGTGAGATCTGCGTGGATTCTAGCAAATGAATGATGTCACGTTAACAGCCCCGCCCTATCGAAGCTTCGAGCGTCTAAAGTGTCTAAAGGTTTTTGTTTAATTCATCACACAAGGATCACCGTGGTAACTAGGGCTGAACAATTTCAGAAAAAAGATCTAATTGAGGTTTTTCTGGCAGATATTGGGATTTCAATTCGATTCACGATTTTCTTCAAATCAAGCTTCAGTGATTTTCACAATGTACAGAAACATTCACAGACTTGACAGAAAATTACATCAAAAGATTTTACTCTAATGCAAGAATGAAAACTGAAGGTAAAGTTGTTTCTAGCTTGTGGAAAAAAAGGTCAATATTTTAAGTCAAAAAGTGGAAATTTTGAGGAATAAAGACAAAATTCTCAGACAAAAAGTCGATATGTTGAGAGAAAAAAAAATCCAAATTTAAAGAAGTCACTTCAATATTATGTCAAAAAGTCTGAAATTTCACATTAAAGGTAAAAATTTTAAGAAAAAGAATAGTCTAAGATAAAAAAGCAACATTAAAAAAAAAAAAAAAAAAACTAGGCATTTTGAAAATGTTTGAGATAAAAACTCAGAATTATGAGAAATAAAGACAAAATTATTGCATAAAAGGTCAAATTTTCAGAAAAAAGGGGTTGATATTAAACAAATTCTGACTTTTCTTAAAACCCTGAATCGAAAACCTCCACTGAGTCTGAACTTTAAATACAGTTCTTGTTATTTATTAACTGGATATCTTAACCATATTTTTAGTCATAACAACTGAAGAACAAAATAAAAAACATCTTTGACTCTTCACCTTTCGAAATAATGTGAAAAAAAAAAAAATCACAGCTTTGGCGATCACATGATCATTATGTCTAAAATTGCGATTTTGATCAGAAAAAGATAAATCTTTCAGCCCTAGTGGTAACTGTGTGATGACTGTTCCTTGACGTCTACAGAGAAAAGGAATGGGCGAAAATATAATGTAGATAACAGTGTAAACAAAGGCATACTTCTTCTACTCACGTTTAATACTCTGGTGGACGTGTGTTTGGGATACACTGCCCCCTGCAGTTTGGGAATGGACACCGCATGGAGGGGAAAAAAAGCATAAGAGTCTCACGTGTTCTCACATGCAGACCTCGGGTGTCTTTTTCCCGCGCGTCATGTTCGTGCGGGAAGCAAAACCCAGCATTTACACACCGCTTATCAAGGAGGCCGCGGTTGATCATGGAAACACAAACGATATCAGGCTCAGAGGTTCCGATCAAGCCCATACCAAACTGTACTGATCCAAACTGGACCACTTGGTGGAAACAGGGCTAAAAGCACTGATTTGAGTCCTTGTTGAACAGTCAGACCAGAGCAGTGATGAGTGAATCTGAGCAGCCTTTGAAGTGAGATCTGGTTCAGATTGGAAAAATTGTCGGTGAGGTTGTTTTTGATCTGATTTTGTTTTGAGACTTCATAAGTCTGTGAGTTGTTTCTAAACAGCCTCAAGTGGAACATATTTGATCTTTCAACAGCATTAAATGAAGAGAAACCAAATGTTCGACCACTTTTAGCCTTCATGGCTTAATAGAAGAAACCCTTTCAGTGTGTAAGTTCATGTTGCTCAATAAGTTTGAAACATTACAAAGTTAACACGTGACCTTTCAATCCACAGAGAATCCTGGGAATCAGGTAGAAGAGGGATGTGCCAATGGAACCACGACAGCCACCGTACTGCCCGGCGTGGGGACGGTGAAGGGCGGGCACAGCCGGGGGTCGATGGACACCAGACCTCATCACCACAACAAACTGATCCAGAAAGATCAGAACAGGAAGACTCAGAGCTACAAGGTGGAGTCGGTGTCAGGAGGAGCCAACATGGACATGCACAACTTCTCCCTGGAGAGCAAGAGGGAGACCGAGTATGTAAGTCACAGAGAGAGAGAGAGAGAGAGAGAGAGAGAGAGAGAGAGAGAGAATGAAGTGTCTGTTTAATGTGTTTAAGAGTTCATTAAGAGGAAACAGAAAGAGTTTGAGTTCATTAAGACAGGAATGACTCTTCAGGAGGATTAGCTTCTTGCAGAGTGTAATGCATCTTAATTTGCAAACTAAACCCAACAAACAGCAGGAAATACAGCCAAACTATAAAACCCAAACAAAAACCCCTTCGCTTAACTGAAAACAAATAATCAACCCTTCAGATGACTGTTTTAACACCTTTAACCGAGGTCAGTGTCTTTTATCTTTGTTTTAGTGGGAGAAATGATCCGATTAAGTAACAAGAAGTCTACACTTCTGATTAATTCAATATATAGGAGTATTCTGGAAAACCTCAGCATTAAAACAAACTGAGACCAAAACCCAACAAGGTCTATTTTAGCTGCAATCTCTTGAGTTTTTGAGATAAAAATCCCTAAATGTGACACAAAAAGTCCAACATGTTGGTTCCTTGTGCTCTTACTCACACCATCTCCTTTGTCTTCTTGTGTTGCATCTACACACGTCAAAATGCTGGCTTAATTTGCGTGTCCATGAAAACCCGAATGTTTTGTATACCAGATAATTCTTGCAAGTAACTTGCACTATTCCCAGGTGCCCTAAGATGAGAGACAGACTGATTTTATTAGCAGTAAAAGTGGAAATACGGGCGTATACGTGTGTTAATTTTGAACAATAAAAAACTCCAACACTTAACTTTGGAGACAGAGTAATGACTGAGATGCACAACTGCATGAGAGCCAAAGTAACCCTTTTTAATTGAACTGTTGTTGGATATGGAATTAAAAAAAAGTTGATGCTTGATATTTCGGATACATGTGACCTGGAAGAAGCAATTAGAATGAGTTTTATGTGGCAAAAATGGACAAGAGCAAGGAAATTTTGCAAGAAAATTGGCAAGAAACTTTGTAAATTGTTGGAAACTAGTAAAAATTGGTCCAAAAGAGGTGAAAAAGAGTGAAAAATGACCACAAGATAAGTTTTAAATGGCAATTATGGAAGAAAGCAGGAAAATTTGAAAAAATCATGGCAAAAATCTTCGAAAATAGTTGGAAAGTAGTAAAAAAAAGGCTAAAAAAAAGGTGAAAAAGACTAAAAAATGACCACAAAAGAAGCAATTAAATGAGTAATTAGTGGTAAAACTGGTCAAAAGGAAGAAATTTGACAAGAAAAGTGGCAAAAGAACTTGGAAAATTAATGGAAAGTACTAAAAAATTGTCCAAAAAGGCAAAAAGGAGTGAAACATGACCCAAGAAGAAGCAATTAAAATGAGTTTTAAGTGGTGAAAATGGACAAAAGCCAGAAAATTTGTAAATAAAATTGGCAATAAACTTGGAAAATGAATGGGAAGTTGTAAAAAATGGTCCAAAAAAGGCAAAAAGTAGTGAAAAATGACCACAAGGGAAAGCAATTAAAATGTGTTTTAAGTGGCAAAAATGGACAAAAGGTAGAACAGTTGGTAAAAAAAAAAAAAGTGGGAAAAAACTTGGAAATAGTTGGAAAGTAGTAAAAAATGGCTTAATGAAGGTGAAAAAGACTAAAAAATGACCACAAAAGAAGCAATTAAATGAGGTATTAGTGGTAAAACTGGTCAAAAGGAATTAATTTGACAAGAAAAGTGGGAAAAAACTTGTAAAATTCATGGAAAGTAGTAAAAATTGGTCCAAAAGAGGCGAAAGAGAGTGAAAAAGACCACAAAAAGAAGCAATTAAAATGAGTTTCAGTTGCGAAAATGGACAAATGCCAGAAAATTTGGTAAGAAAACTGGCAAAAAACTTCGAAAATAGTTAGAAAGTAGTAAAAAATTGGTCCAAAAGAGGAAATAATTGTTGATTAATGACCAAAATGGGCAAAAAAGCAGTCAGGAGCAGTGAAAAACATTTCATGTAATGTTGTCATGCTGTAAATAATTTCATTGTTCATTTCCAAAAATGTGTTTTTCCAACCACACATAAGATGGGGAACCTCAAAATGATTTCACAAAAAATTGCAAATGCAATATAAGGAAAAATAATCACAATTAGATCATTTTTGCCAATTGTTCAGCTCTTACCATATGATGCAAACTCACCAGTGATACTTTTATTGAAATCAACTCCCTGCAGACTCTGATCACATGACTGCAAACCTGGGGTTAGCATCAAGCAAAAAACGATGTTTTTACTGTAAAGATGAAGCCAAACTCTGTTTCTGAGGTTTGATTTTATATCCTCTTTGACGATCACGTGGAAACTTTGAAACCACATTTCTCTGAATGTGTTCACCAGCTGCAGCAGAAGTTAACATCCTCTCATGTTTTCGTGTCCCCGTCCTCAATAAACGTGTTTGACATGTCAGATAAGTGTGATCACAGAGTGCGGGGAGAAGATTTACATAACTTTCAAACCACTTTATTTGAAGTGGCACATTCAGGAAGTTCACATTTACAGACTCTGATGTTCACTGTAAACTTATAATTGCATGACCGCTCCTCATGTTCCTCGTGTCTGTGACTGTGCAAGGATGAGTGTGTAATATTTGTGTCGTCGGGGTGTGTTTGCCGTGTTGCTAGGGGCCGTGTCGGCGGGAGATGGAGAGCATCCTGAGCAGCCTTAAAATCAGCAACGTGCTCAACCCCAGAGGCTTCCGCATACCCAACTGTGACAGAAAGGGCTTCTACAAGAAAAAACAGGTGAATGGCTCTCTCTGCTGTCTCACACACACTTAAACACACACACACATGCATACTCACACACCTGCGGACATGCAAATAGACCCACCGCATGCCTGAACACTTCCAAAGAATCCTCAGCGACTCATCCCACCCACCCACACATGCTCACAATCCCCCCTCTCTGTGCAGCTCAGGTTGCCTTGACAGCCACATCAACACTATATTATCAGAATGGCTAATAAGCATGTATTACTCCGGTAAGTGCACTGCAGCCGGCTGACTCATGCTTCACAGGAAATGAAGTCGGTCAGGTGTGTTTGTGGGTGTGCGGTGTGGGAGAGTGTGGGGGGTAGGGAGGTAAGAATGTGGTCTGGGAGTGTGTGTGGCACGGTAGATGTGGCGGCAGGGGAGTGTATGTATGGCGCTTGTTTGATGGCGGTAGTTTTGGTGAGGGTGTGTAGGTGTGGGGCGCTGTTGGTGAGGTAAAAAAAACAAACAGCCTGTCGCTGGTTTAGTTTTTCTCGTCCGTGGTGCAGCAGACTGAGGCCACCCATACATAGCCGGCTCATTTGTCAGAGCGGGGAAGCTAAAAATCCGTCGGAGAAGTTTGGACACGAGGAGAGGAGGGGTGAGACGGGAAGAGTGGCAAATGGATGGGNGGGGGGGGGGGGGGGGGGGGGGGGGGGGGGGGGGGGGGGGGGGGGGGGGGGCGTACGGCGTGCCAGATAAACACCAGCAGCTAATTTCCTGAATATGGTGGCCTTATCGGAGGGGTTCCACAGAGTTTGAGCCGTTCTGAGAAATGCATGAGTCACTTAAAAACCCCCTGCAAGCACCATGAGTCAGAGACCAAACCATATACACACACACACACACACACACACACACACACACACACACACACACACACACACACACACACAGGAAACAATCACCTTCTCAGTTTCTGACCACACTCTTTCCCCAAAGTGCCATTTAATTGAGACTTATATTAAAATCAGACTCTTCTTCTCTCTTTTCCTGGATCTTTTAACAAATATCTACCAGGAAAGACTCAGGGTGTGTGTGTCTGTGTGTGTAAGTGTCTGTGACACATTCACACACACACGTGGTCGCACGGTCGGGAACAGCGAGGAAAGAGTCGCTCGGCCGCCCCACGTCCCACAACACACAATTTAGGTAGGTTCCCCTACACGGAAGTGCCACACAACGTCTCTAAATACTGGCCTTCGTGGCGCTTCTCCTCTGGCACACTTGGCAGATCCCACTGTTATGACACTTTTCTTCCCAGCAGGAGAGAGGGGGGAGGAGGTGGGAGGGGGGGAGGGGTGAGGGGACCGAGCAGAGGAAAAAAGAGGCAAAACCATGCACAGGATACATAAGCTGTCCCAGTGTCGTAAAACGAAACCCCAACCCGCATCTTTTCATATCAAATGGTCACGAACTGTCGAGGAGGCGCTGATAAAAGCCGACAGGTTTAAGTTTCATGCAGGAATTAAATCAGGAACCAAAAGGGCTCCTCAACCACGTTCTTCCAGGAATGAAGGATCAGCAGGAGCTAAACTTAGGAACTAATTTAGAAGCTACTTGTCAGTCTCTTTTGTACATTCCTGCTTGTGTTTTCACGGCAAATTGGAAAGGTCAGAGGTCAGACGGCAATGAGTTCGTTTGGAAAGGTGTCTTGGATAAAACAGTTCTTTAAAAAGTGATGAGTTGGATTCATTTTTCCATCTCAGATCAACTAAACTTTTCTATCTTCGTGCACGATACCAACCCTGCAATCTTTACTCGGCTTCTCTGACTCACTTCCATCACCCTGGATCTGCACTTCTT
Organism: Thalassoma bifasciatum; assembly: GCA_008086565.1. Taxonomy (NCBI): domain Eukaryota; kingdom Metazoa; phylum Chordata; class Actinopteri; order Labriformes; family Labridae; genus Thalassoma; species Thalassoma bifasciatum. The sequence goes on from RPOG01004872.1 coordinate 20,186, forward strand.
CTTCTTCATTGCATGTAAGAAACGCTCAAGCCCCCTGCACACACGTACTTCACTCCTGTAAGCTTCTCAAATCTGTTCATCTTGATTTCATCCGACTTCTTTTCATCCTCTTTGTGGTAGAGTCGATGCGTAAAAGCAGAAAGAAAAATAGTCTCAGAAACTCACTGCTAGCTGTGCAAAACCTGTCAAAGTGTGTAATTTGGTTTCACTTTTGTTGAACAGAATGAGATTGAGCCACACAGTCCATCTTTACAAACTATTGATTGGTCAAATCTGACTAAATCCAAATTGACTTGAGTTAAAAACAGCTTTTTGTCTGTTTTTGGTCCGATATTGGAGTTTGAAGAAAAGCATTTTCAACTGTATGTCACACAAGTATCATATAGATTACCTGGACCTTTCTTGTTCATTTGGCTTTAAAAGAGCTCATCTTATCTTCTTTCACAGACTGTTTGAAATTTCCATCCTACCTAGATACTTGAAGAAGTACGGTAGTTAAAAGAGCGTTTGTAAAATGGGAGTGCCAGCTCTGATGGGTCCTTAAACATGTAAAGACATCGGGGGAGTTTTGGTTGTTAAAAATTGGGGTGTTCTGATCCAAAACAGATGTTGCACATTGGTTTCGAAAAAAGTTGCCAGGAGTAGGAGTGATTAAGATCATATGGCAGGTTTTTTTGCTTAAGTCCAAAAAAAGATGTTGCAGATGAGTGAAAAACTTGTCATGCACAGGTTTCCCGTGGTGGCACAGAGGTGGAAAGTTTAGTACATTTAAACTTTAAACATTCACCAAGGATTATTCAGGCCCTGAAGACCTACAAATAGAGCTGAAGGTCACACCATTCCTGCTGATATCGTTTCAGATCAATATCGGTGTCTGTCACTGATCGAAGCTCCAATATCGGAAGTGAAAAGTTTGAGAGACATCCCTATAAAACAAATTGGATGAAGGGTGAATATGGTTTGTTTCGCTCCTCCATCTGTGTCTACTTTATACACTGTAGTACAGTAGTTGTTGCTTTTGACTGAAGCACCAGTGACATGAAGTAAACCTTGGACCAGAGCACTGACTGACTTTACAGACGAATCAGAAAGAACAGTTTTGATTCTGTTTCAAACGAGAGCTGATGCACCTGCTGTGTTCATGCACCGTCTTGCTCAGCATCACGCTCTTCCAGGATTCCAGGCTTGATGTGACTAAACATTGACTCAGACTTCAGGGATTTGGTTACTCAAGACTTAGTGTACCAATGATCTGGTTTCACTTTTAAAAACCCTGCATTAAAACATCAACTTACAGTTAAGGCTCTACAGAGTGTTTCTACTGTTGCTGTAAAAATGCTGCTGATATATTAGGTGGTGTGTTAAGAACTGTTTAAGCACTCACTGTTCACTGAGAAGAAAAAAACTGATGCGTGCTTAAACATCCGAGTTTCCAAACTCCAGAAAATGTCACAAGAAGTATTTTGAGCAGAGTCACCAAGAGTGACCAAGGAGTTGCTTTAGATGACTGATAATCTGTGAACCAAAGACACAAACTGTTAAAAACTACCTTTATAAAAGAAACGATCTAAGTGGTAAAAAGGGGCAAAAACAGCAAAGTTTGCCAATATAAAAAAAAGACTTAAAGGTGGCAAGAATTGACAAAGAGCAACAAAAATTGGAAAGAAAGTTTGGAAAAAAAATCAGAAAGGAGTAAAAATGGTGGAAAAAAGTGACAAAAAAACAGCAAAAAGTGGTTAATAAAATGGCCAAAGTCAACAAAAACATAGCAAGAAAGTTTGAATAAAAATTGGAATACTTTCAGAACGTAACAGAAAATGAGCCAAAAGTGGCAAAAAAGAGTGTAAAGTGTCAAAAACAACTAACATTGGCAAGAAAATTGGGATACAACCTGGAAATCAGTCGGAGATAAGTTAAAATGGGCCAAAAGTTGCAAAAAAAGAGTGAAAAGTGACCAAAATGGCCAAAAGGCAACAAAAATGCCAAGTAAATTTGAGGACAACTTGGAAAAAAGTCAGAAAGCAGCAAAAATGCTGAAAAAAGTAACAGAAAACAGTTAAAAGTGTATAAAAATGGCTGAAGTCAACAAAAACATTGCAAGAAAGTTTGAATAAAAATTGGAATATTGTCAGAAGGTAACAGAAAATGAGCTAAAAGTGGCAAAAAAGAGTGTAAATTGTCAAAAACAGGCAAACGCAACAAACATTGGCAAGAAAATTGGGATACAACCTGGAAATTAGTCAGAGATAAGTAAAAATGGGCCAAGAGTTGCAAAAAAAAGAGTGAAAAGTGGCCAAAATGGCCAAAAGGCAACAAAAATGCCAAGTAAATTTGAGGACAACTTGGAAAAAAGTCAGAAAGTAGTAAAAATGGTGGAAAAAATGGCCAAAGTCAATGAACAATAGCAAGAAAGTTTGAATAAAACTTGGAAAATAGTTAGAAGGTAACAAAAAATGGTCCAAAAGTGTCAAAAATGGACAAAAACAAACAACATTGGCAATGAAGTTTGGATACAACCAGCATAATCGTTAGAAGGTAGCAAAAATGGGCCAAAACAGGCAAAAAAAGAGCAAGTATAACTAAAATGGACAAAAAGAAGTCACAAGTAGCTGTTGTAGTGGATTGGTTTTGTGCTGTAATTAATGTGAATGTTCTTTTCCCACGACATGTTTGTTTAAAAACATATAAGATGATAACCTAGAAATAATTGCACAAAAAATCGCAATTAGATAATTTTTGCAAATTGTCCAGAACAACTGAGTAAGTTGAGATGTTGTCAAGTAACTGAATGAAACTCTGAGCAGGTAGGAGATTAGGAAGTTGAGATGCTCGTGTGGTTTTATACATGAGTAATGCTGTAAAATTAATGAATGCGTCATTATCACGATGGCTGTGAAACCTCAGACTCAGACTCGAATCTCAAAACCTCAAAGTGCTGCATCACAACTCATGACTCGTCTCAGACTCGTGGTTTCTTTAGCTTGTAACTGAGATCTCGGAAGTTCAGAGCTGGTTTCTTGAATGTTAAATCCAAAGAAAGATGTGAAATATCACGAGCATTCAGACTGAAGTGTTGTTTTTTGTAAGTCTCTGGATGGTAAAACGAGCTCCGGCGCAGACTGAGCCCTGTTACCTCCTCTACACAGGAGCCTATTTTTAGCCCCAGTTATATGAATTGGCCCAGTATCCCAGTTCAGGCCATGCATGCCCAACACTGACCCTCTCATTACACCCCTCACAGTCTCTCTCTCTCTCTCTCTCTCTCTCACTGTCACTCTCAGGCTCTCTCTCCCTTATTCATCATTTCATCCACCCATCATTACCCCCATTGTGCCCTGCCTACAGTCATCCACCCGTCTTTTGTTCTGTCTGCCCGCTCCATCATTCTGTTCATCCTGCTCTTCCGCCCACCTGGCTTTTTCCTTCCTTGTTTGGCCAGGAATCACCCCGCAGAGAGTTTGTGAAAGGGACGACAGTGTTTGCGTCTGTGTACTCTGTCAGAGTTTAGTGTCTGTTAAAGAGAAGAAGAAGAAGAGGAGGAGGAGGAGGAGGAGGAAGAGGCAGTGGGTTGAGGATGTGAGCCAGGTGCCTGCGTACCCTTACCCCTCCCTCCCTCCCTCTCTCTTCCCTGGGTCCCGACAGTGCCAGGGCCCATAAGGGCTGACTTATTGAGCGTGACTCAGAAGGATCTGTGGAAACGTACACACCGACCACAATGGCTTTATAATAACTGGCCAACCTTCAGGGGCCCAGACAGCTATTTTCACTCTGTCTCTCTGCTTCGTCCTCTTCTCTCCCTGGATTTCTAATCCTCTTTGCTTTCCCTCTCTCTGGGGGGACTCTTTTTATTCGCTGCTGCATGTGTTCAGGGTAGAGCAAACTTTAAAGTCCGACTCAGTGTCTATGCTGATGATGACATGATGTTAAGTCAGTGCATATGACCTAAAAATCAACTTTCCAAGAAGTTTTCTGTCCACTTTTATATCATCCAGTGCTTCCTTTTGTGAGGGCATTTCAAGAAACTTACATGTTTTGATCCCAAAAAGTCAACTTGGTAATCTCACAAAGTTTTCCAGGCCTCACTACTTCGAGTCAAACATGCTGACAATGATGAGAACAGTATGATATGTAATTTAAAGGTCCCGTGAGGACTAATAAGTGATATTGAAATGGGTCCACATTTATATATTGGCCACTATTTCAAATGAGATTATAAGTGTCAAACCTGGTTCAGGTCGAAGACATCATTGCCTAATTTGAATCATCAGCCGTTTGCATGTAATTGTCATGGATGCTGTAGGAGAGGAATAACATCACATAAGAAGCAAAAATTGAGTCAAAAACAGCCTAAATATGTTTATAACTTTAAATGAACTGTCCATTCTGTCTATTCTTGTTTTTTTGTGATATCAAAATACTAACCCTCCTCCTTTATACGAGCTTGGGACCAGAAAAAGTGACCCAAAAGAGACATGAGCACCCTTGCAAAAAGAGATCCTAATTTTAATGGGTTTGTTTACCTGGTTAAATAAAGGTTATATAAAGAAATGAGCATGCACAATTCATTTCTGTGCAGCCGTCTGCTCTAGCTGCAGCTGGAAGTGCTGCTCAGGTCAAGGGGGAAGACTTGTCCGCCTGTGAGTGTTTTTGAATGGAAGTAGAGCTCACTGCTCACTGGGAAGAGTAAAAACTGAAACATACTTGAACATTAGAGTCTCCAAACTCTAGGAAATGAGGCTACATTTGTCGTTGAGGGGTCTGAAGTTACTAACCGGGGATGTCCTGGTCAGGTTTTTTTGAGTTGGACTCCAAGTCATTTGGTTTTGAGTTTCTCCCAATTCTGAGTCCTGATTCTGTTAAGAGATGTGAAAATATATGAAGAAAAGCAAAGAAACGGATACAGGATGTTTCTTATGTGGACCCGTGCAGCAAAGTGATGTCATGCTGCATGCGTTGTCTGTGTGGAGTTGGGTCAGTCTTACTCTGTATATTACACTGTTATTTTACCCATTGTTGAAAAGTGCTATAACACTTGGGAAACACAATTTTTGTTGAGTTAAATCTGACAGCTGTTTTTAGCAGTTTTTCTCTATTACATCATGTTTTTGAACTATAGGATCCCCGTTTTCTTCAAAAAAAGTAGGGAACAATTTGTAAAAATCTCACAAAATTCTACTGATTGAATTCTACTCATCTGGAGGGTTCGCTAAAACTTGACCAGCTAGGGAAAAAAAACTGCACTTTTGGAATCAGCATGCCAAATTAAGTTAAATTCAGCATTAAAATCTAACTCAACATTTTTTTTTTCTTTTTCAAATTGTTCCCCAGTGAAGTCATGAGCACGACACCTCATGATCGGTCCCAATTTCCAATCATATGATCAAATCAGGACATCCTTTTTAATAACAGCTGGCAAAGTTTAGCAGTGAGAGGCAAGATCTGTCCTTTTTGTAGAAGAAAAACATTTGTTGGATTTGTTTCGTAGTAGCACAAAACATTGTCTGCTCGCTTTATGGACACTACGCTACAAACTGAGTTCACAAAGTTTGGTTGTTGTCACGTTTCAAGTAATAAATGAATACATTACCTCATCGCTTTGCAACCTGGGACAAGTCAAAAAAAGAATAATAGAGTTATAAGAAGATGAATCCCAGAAAAACACTACAGATTCTGCCCACAGGTGTCACTGCAATCAACACCAAACAGATAAATCAGAAGTTAATTAAAGCCAAATGATGTTTCCTGTTTCTAAGTAATATTCTTGTTTATAAATGTAAACTAATGAAAATAGGAAGTGTTTGGAAGTTAAAGATTTGGCTGATGAAATACTAAGTGGGTAATTTGTTGTTTTTAAACATCTGTTGATGGATAAGCTGCTAAAAATATCCTGCTCTCACCTCATCCATTCACCACCTGTATCGATCATTTCAGCTCCTATTTTAAAGCCTGTGTGGCCTCATTCTTCTTAAACCAACATGTCTTTTCTGGGACTCTCATTAAGTATATTTTTCTAGAAAAAGCAATATCCTGCAGCTACTCCCAACACTGACTGCACATGCAAACACACACACACATACACAGATGCACCCTCTTCCACACAAATACATATACATGCGCCCCTATGCACAAACATGCATACACACTGCATTTTATGAGCTTATGTTTATCCTGTGGTCGCACCAGGCTCTTTTTAATGTCCGTGAAGCCCAGCGGCGCTGCTATTAGCTATAAAGACCTGCATCACAAGAGCACGCATTCATACGCACAACACACACCCCATAAAGGTAGCATTATGAATGTTGAGGGTGGCTGAAATGTGCTTTTCTGGAGGCGGCTGTGTGGACCAGGCAGTGTAAGGCTGGGAATATGGGCCACGAGGTCTGAGGTGACCCCTGAGGGAGGTTTAGTCTCTGTGGTTCAGGGCGCTGGGATTAGGAGAGGAGTACACCTCCCAAAAAACATGTTTTGATTATCAAGCTCTCACCAAAGCATGCTCAAAGGCACGCGTCAGGGGTTGGATTTGGCTTTTTCATTCATAAACAGCATAGTGGATTTGGCTAAGATGGATAAAGTATAAAACAAGGCACAAAAAGTTTTCAAAACAACTGTATTGTTTGCAGAAGTTACCTCTTCTCTGAGTTGTTTCAAAAGGATCCTGACCAACACTTGGGAAAAAAAACAAAACATGGCCATCAAACCACTTCAGGGCAACTTTAGTGTGATGACTCCACTCAGTCAAAATAAACCAGTGGTGGAAAAAGTACTAAAAATCTGTACTCAAGTACAAGTACTGTTACATTGCTAAAATATTACTCAATCACAAGTACTGGTGTTAGAAAAATACTCAAGTAAAAGTTCAGAGTATATTCGTCAAAGAAACTACTCTGATTATTAGTTACTTTTAACTGGTGATGTCACTGTTACCTCTCCAGATAGGGCTCTAAATTTGTGTTTTGCTTTACCAATAGTTAAAACACTAACAATCAATAATCATTAATAACTGATGACATAATAAACAAGTGTTTTTCGCTCATTTTCATCGTTTTTTTGTTTGTTTGTTTTTTGTCTTTCTTTTTCTCATTTTAAGTTTTTATTTCCTCATTCAGCAAAGGTCTCAGCCAGACAAAAACAAAATTAGATGAGGTGCAGTTGCTGCCACAACTCTTGATAGAATATCCATGAATACATTTTTAACTGGTTAAATTCTTTAACATTTTTTTTCGTTTTGTTTTTCATCCATAAGTCCTGGTCTTCATTGGCTTGTTTGCTCTCAAATCACCTTTACTGGCTACAAAAATGCAGATAAAAGGTCGAGATATTAATGAAAATTGTACTCAGTACTCAACTATGATTTTAAAAGTAACTAAGTAGATTACATGGCATAATGATTACTTAAGTACAAGTAGAATGTTGACTAGAAAATCTACTCATTAAAGTACAAGCACCCCCAAAAACTACTTAATTACAGTAATCTGAGTATTTGTAATTAATTACTTCCACCCCTGAAATAAGCTGATCTTTACAACAATGTTTACATTTACTTCTACACTTAAAGGGACTGTGAGGACTTTCTGTGTGATCTTGAAAAGTCTCATGTCTGAATATATGCCTGATCGTAATCCACAACCTAAACTGAGATTATCAGTGCTAAAAGTCGCACTGGACTGAATTGATCACCCAGTAATGAAGTTTTAGCAGTGAGAAGATAGATCTGTGTTTTGTTTCTCTTCTGAAAACAGTGTCTTCGATTTATTTTGCAGTAATTTTGGACATTGGAGGATGGATTATCTGACAGAAAAGGGGACAGAGAAGCATGAGAAAGCTAAACGGGAGAGTGATAGAGCATAAGCTGAAGGCTAAAACACAGTTTGAGCTGTTTATGTTAATGATGAAATCCAATTTTTTTTCCTTGCACAGCCAGGTAGAAACAGGTGCTGGTAGGTAGCAGGAACAAATTATAAGCTAAAGAACAAATCCTCCTCAGTCTGACAGGTTTGCTTTACTTATTTTTTATTTACCTTGAACAACGCGTTTCTAGTGCTGCGTCTTCATGTTCACATTTGATGGTTTCTGTCCTCCTTGTGATAACGGTGTGACAGGTGTGCCTTCAGAATCAAACTCCTCAGTGTCAGAGTTGCTTCAGAAGTTTCATATAGTTTCAAAAAACAAAATCAAACCTTGTTGAAATTGGCTGCAGCTGCTTTAAGTCAACGCAACGGAACCAACCAGAGTGACTTTTGGAGCTGAATGTGAAGCTCTTGCTGAAAAAAAGAGACTTTTAGTAGAGAGTTGTGTAATTTTACCAGCTTATTTGTAGGTTTTCTTTTCAACAGCAGCACAGATTTAAACTTTACAACAGAATAAGTTGTCAGTGAAAACTTTTATCTGTGTGAGGAAGGCGAAAAAAGTGACATGACATTCAGTTTCTGGCTGTCTTGTCGCAGTCTTTGGCATTCCTCAGTGTGTGTGCGTGTGTGTGTGTGTGCGTGTGTGTGTGTGTGTGTGTGTGTGTGTGTGTGTGTGTGTGCAGATTGAAGCAGTAAAGAAAGGATGGCTTGAGATGACTGCTAATAGTTCACAGATGAAAGAGACTGAGCGGAAATTCAAAGGTAGCCAAGCAACAGGGGAATGCACACATGCACATTCTGCTCTTCCTCTCTCTTCTGTCTCTCCTTTGGCTTTTCAACCCTCCCATGCACATGCTCAGACACACACACACACACACACACACATGTGGCACACACAGGATTCCATCATCATTAACCAAAGCAGAAGAAGAACACAATGTTAAGCTCCTCTTTGGGTCTCGTCCACTGGGTCGGGGTGAAAATAGAAGCTGGACACAGACTCAGACGATGGCACCGAGAAGGAGAATGAAGAGGAAGAAAAAAGTGAGGCAGAGGAGGAGGAGCTGGGTCAAAGTGTGTTCCTCGAAAAAAGAATCCTTGGATGATGTGAGCGTGTGAGAATGGGGCGTGTCGGCCTGCGTCTTTGCCCCCAGACTGCTGCAGTAGTTGTTGGTATTTTAATGGGCCTGTGTCTCTATAAAGCTTCCTTTGATCATGCTCTCAGGCTGCACGTGGACGTCGACTACACCGGAAACAGACACCTGGTCACACTCTGAAGCCGCTCTGTCTGTCTGTGGCTGCACGCTGCAGCGCACTTCACCAGTATCAGGAGTTTTACAGGCTTTGGAATTCAGACATGATCCCAAATGTCTTTCAGATTAAAGCGCAGATTTTCAGCTCTAATTTAAGAGTGTTAACATCTATATCTGATAAGCTGGGTGGAAAATACAGTCCTTATTGTAGCCTGTGGTATTCTGGGGATGGAGTGTGCCACTGATCCTGTATTATTCAGCATATTCTTCATTCCTCAGCGCAACATTAGGACTAAAAGTAAGTCATGTTGGCATTTCATGATGTGCTGCCTACGTGGTTTTTCTAGGCAATTAAAACTAGCAGGTTAAAGTTCAATCAGAAGTTACTGTAGTCATGGTGACCTGTGTGTTTCTCACCCTAAAGCTCCATGCTTAGATTAAACTTCACACACCTGCAGCCATCCAACACTAACACTCTTGTTTCTCTTTGCTTCTTGCATTAATGTTTAACAGCAACAGTCATGATGGTGCAAATAATCTTTACACACAGACATGAGAAGTATCAGATTTCTGACTGTTTGGTAGGAAATAAGGGCTGGGCAATCAATTACAGGTTAAAGGTTAAACCTGCAATACTCTAATCACAGTCAGTGCAATATTTCATTAACCTCAAATGTGTCAGAATACCGGATACACATTTCTTTAGTAGTTTTTTTCTGCTCTCCACCAGTGTCACTCAACCCTGCTCATCCAAAGAGTCAAATTATTGAAAACTTCCTTTCAAAGAGAAACAATATGAGTAGGGAAAAGTGGCAAAAATGGCAAGAAAAAGCAATAAAAAGAAGTTTAAAGGGGCAAAAGTGGTGAAAAAGCTTTAAAAATGACTGAAAATGGGAGAAAACTGGGAGAAAATGTTTTCCAATAAGTAACAAAACTTTTCAGAGACCTGACATTTCTGTCTCAAATCGTTTTTTTTTATTGGTCTTGTGCAATATTCATATAGTTACATCAAGGTTACATGCATGCAAACATGTCTGATGTGATATCTTTACATGCCATTATAAATTAATTCTCAGGGAATTATCTAGAATTTTTCCTAACTCAGTCCTCTAAAAAACTATCAGCATTTTGATGAGCTTTTCTTAGTTGACCTTAAATGCATCCATTACTTAAAGTGAAACCATGCCATCAAATATACTTACCTTGGTCTACAGTTGAGTTTTCTTTCAGTCATGATGGTTCAACCAAGATTATTTTTGAAAATATCATTCAAGTTCATAACAAGTTAAAAAAGAGGATATTTCCAAAACCTCTGAGCCAAGATTTCCCAGAATTTGTTGTAAAAAATTTGTTTAAGTTGATGACAACAAAACCCTAAAAATTACCAGTATTCCTGCGCTAAAGTTATGTTGGAAGCTTACAGAAAACTTTTCTGAAATTTACTGGGAATTGTCCTCACCTCCGTAACTGTAGATCTGACACCTTACTCCGAGACCTGAAAATGTTTTAAACTTCACTCCAAATACCTACTGCACTAGTAATGGATGATGTTACTCAGGCAACGAACTTTAACCTCAACACCTTCAATATCAAATCTGGCTTTTTGTGGCAAATTTTTATTTCACCAAACATGCACCACAATGGGTAAATGATCAAAAGATGCTGTCCTCTACTTAGTCATTTGATTAGTGAAGGATTCAATGAGGTTTGGGGTCCAGGTAAAGTGTAGCACAGTGGTTTCCAACCTGTGGGTCGTGACTCCCTGGTGGTCCGCATAGGTATTTCAAGTGGGCCGCCAAATAATTTCCAAAATAGTCCAAATTCTAATGGAGAGTAATAATATAAAGATACAAATATACATAATAATATTTAAAATGTTAAAAATCAGTTACGCTTTAAAGGATTTTAACATGTCAAACATTTTTATATAAGAGAAGTTCTTTAATAAGGCACGCTAAAGCCCAATATGTAACATGAACAAAAACCTGAAATGTGATAAAACAAATGTTGTATAACCCAAAAATGTAATCACTGACCCAAAATCCAACAAGTTGTTACATTGTGGTTAAATAGTTGTTATGCTTTGAGCTCGACGTCTGTTACATTATTGACCAGTTATTACATTTTAGGTTTTATAACCTATTTTTTCTTACATTTCGTGTCTTCGTTACAAACATTTTTGGGACTTAAAAGTGGGCCCTGAATTGGAAAAGGTTGGGAACCACTAGTGTAGCAGATGAGGTTGCATCTCACGAGGCAGCGTGAGTTCAAATCCAACCTGCACCCCCATTCTCGCATGTCAGTCCCCATTCCCGCCCTGTTCCCTGCTCTTTCCTCCACCCTGTCCTTTAATAGAAGCATCAAAAGTTACCAAAGAAGAACTTCAAGACAAGATAAATCAACTGGTTTTATCCATCCACTGATTGATTTGAACTTTAAACAGAAACCGCTCCTGATTTCGGACTCTGACAGTGAGACAGGCCCAGAGGCAGACAGACGTGCCTTGGCGCTGGCCGGTCACCTCCACACTCTGTCACCACCACCCCCCCCTCGAGGGATGATGTTGGGAAGATGGTAGATTATTCTGAGCCAGAGTTTAGCCCGGCCCCGGCGGATTCTGCCGTTTCATGTGAACTCCAAATGGAGCTCATAAAGTTGCCACTCTACAAAGCGTGGCCCCCTGTGGGACATCTGATATTACTGCAAACATGTGTGTGTGAGTGAGTGTAAGCAGGTGGGGGGTATGTATACATACAGTACACTCAACTCCTGTCTGTGTGCGCCTTCATGTTTGCAGATGCATGTTCCTGCGTGCACACACACATGCTCTCGTGCACGCTCGGCCCATAATCAGGTCCAGATGATTTTGAGTGTCTGCCAGCTTCCCAGAATAGCAGCGCTGGTTTCCTTGCAGCCCTCCAACTGGCCTTGGCAAATATTTTAGCAACTCCATGTTTACCTTCACACTCCTTCACTCTCACTCGCTCAGAGCGCTCCTCATTCCCTGCCCCTCTGCGTCCAAAAGAATCTGCTTCTTCATCGTTTACCCCCGCTGGTCAGGAGCACACAAGCCTGATAAATAAAGCTCACGGATGGCACAGAGTCAGCAGCGTGCCAGCGAAGCCCTCCCGCTCTGATCTTTACACGTTTCTTATCGTCTAGCTCGAGCTGCTTCGTCTGCCGTGTTTATCTCTGATAGATTCTGCTCATAAAACTTCCGCGACGGTTCCAGACAGCAGGGCATTCCTCTCCATGATCGATGGAGATGTTTGTCTTATTAGAGTTCTGCTGAGGCACGACTTGGCCTCGGCACAAGCATCCGAGCTCTGAGCGCCAGCAGCAGAGAGGGATCGTCTTATTATGAAGCATGCATGCCCGCTGGAGGTGGTGTTGATGAAGCTGTGTCAGGGTGATTCCTCACCTTGGAGACACTAATCTGTTTTCACAATGTGTCTGAAAGTGATAAGTCCTCGGCCGCGCTCCAGTCCTTTCCTCCCGCGGTCTCTGAACTAAAGATGGAAGTCAAAGTTAGCCGAGTGATGTTTGTACGTGCCCTGCTGCTGCCACCTGCAATCCCTCTCTGTGAAAGTCTTTAACCCCTTATATCCCACCCAATTCTGGCCTATATACCATATATATATACCATACTATGTTACAAATCTTAACCCTGTGGTGCATGGTGGTCACTACAGTGGACACCTATGTAAAACTTAATTACTCCTAAATTCAATGGTTCATGTGGTGGAGATTCATATTAACCTGTGTCAGGATATTTTTATTCTTCTTAGGGCCTGAAGAAAATGTTTTCAATTCTTTTTCCAAATGTATTTATATTTTTAAAAAAAGTTATACACAAACATTGAGGGTAAAGCAGTGTAATAACTATAAATTGTTCAAATGGATGAAAGAGAGTTGAAATGTTTGGCAAAGCAATAAAAAAAAGATTGTTCATGAAATAACCAAAAGACAGAAAAGAAGTCAAACAAAAAAATGTCATATTCACATTAAGTTCACACTCTTTTAAGTCAAATGCTCAGTTACAAGTATTTGAAAAAAATATGGAAAACTTTTTTTTCATGCCTTAAGACAAATAAAAACACTCAAGGGAAAAGTCCTGACACTGACTTTCATAATTCATGCATCAGAGGGTTAAAACTGAAAAACCATGAAGTCAAAATTCATCATCAGTGACACCTCATTTGAAAAAGAAACCTTAAGTTTAAAGAATGTTGTGTTTAAATATGTGGCTAAAGTCCACATCAAGATAAATGCAGCTGAAACACTTTTTTCCACTTTGTTTTTAATAACTATTTTTGAAAATTTACCTTCAAGATGCTTCATGCCAGACATGAAACATTCACCACATCACTTCTACACCTTGTCATCTACATCTGGGTGAAATTTGAGCTTTCTAGATAAAACCTTGTAGGAGTTAGAGAGTTTTCAGTCTCAGGTCACCAAACGCTAAGCAGAGTTGTACTCACTGTCCACACACTCGTCCGAAGACTCAGTGCAAACAAAACCAGCTTCGTCAGTGCTCAGTGTCCTCTTTTAAGTCAAATTTGTTCTCTTGGTGAAAAGGTTCAACAAAAATTATGAAATTGTTTGTTCCCAGTCATGAATTGCACCTCTTCCAGTTGCGCGTACGAATGCGAACGAAGATGCACATCAATAACTAGATCTCACCAATGATCTAAATAGCTACAGCTGGTTTCATGTGAAGGGTAAGGTGATTGGTTTCTGTATGAGTGATTGACAGAACTGTACGCTGATAAATGACTTTTATAGAGCTGTTACCCAACACCACTGTGCACTATTGGTCAGTCAAGCAGGGAGCTCTTGTTGGCTATCACAAGCTGTCCTGGAATGAAAACTCAACTGAAAATTGATTCGCAGCTAGAACTGTAAGGAAAACAAATACACCCAGCTTTGTCAGATTGACATTGAGGAGGAAATGCTCTAAGACTGTGAAGCTGCTGTTAAACTACTCTTGCCTGTGCTGTCTGTCTGTTTGTTGTTTGAAATGTCCTCTTTAAAGTGGTGAACCTTATTAAACTACTTTGTTGTGAAAACTATACAAACTTGAGACCTAAGGAGACCACCTTTCCTCTCACTTATAAGTCGGTACGGGCGTCAGGATGTGACGTAATGACCCCAAACAGGTAGGACGTCCCAGTTGTTGTGAGTTGATTCTTTCACTAATCAGGTTTTGTTGGTGAAGAAAACTGTAAAACAAACTACATGACAAGAATCCAGAGGTTGATAAAAGCAAACAAGCAGCTCACTAATTCTTCTTCCTCTGCCTTCTCTTCGCAGTGCCGTCCGTCCAAAGGAAGGAGGCGGGGCTACTGCTGGTGCGTGGACAAATACGGGCAGTCTCTCCCCGGGTACGACGGCAGGGAGCGGGGCGAGACGCAGTGCTACAACCTGGAGAGCAAATGAGAGGACGGAGGGAAGACGATGGGGGGAGGGCGGGGGAGAGAGAGAGAAAAGAGTCTACTTTGCTCTTGCATGTAGTTTTGTGTAAACATTTGGGAGGGGGCTCTGGATCTTTGATTTCAGGCCCCGTTTCTGTCAGAGAGTTAGAGAGAGAACAAGGGGGAGGGAAGGGAAAGGGAGGACGGGCCGAGCCTCCTGTCCATCACAGCTATCTGTCCCACACTTAGGGAACCTCTATCCTTTCTTTACATAAAAAAAAAACAAATAAGCTGAAAGCTGCGAGAGAAGGGGAAGAAAGAGAGAATCCTACCAGCTGCACTATTCTTTTAGAGAGAGAGGAAGGAGGGACTTTTCCACTCACTTTAAAGAGGACTTGTTTGTGACTGTGACCCGAAAAAAAACGAAAAAAAAAACCACACACACACACCACCACCGTTTCTATTGTGTGTCTGTCTGTAAGTCTGTGTGTGTGTCTTAATGTGTGAGCACCTGCATAACATACGTGTGCACAGCTGCATGTCTGTGCGAGATGGCATGCAAGATGGTGTGCGCCTTCCCAAAAGTGTTTATTTGTGTAAATAGTGTGTGTCACTAAGCTCAGCGTAGAGATGTCTGCTGCCCCCCTCCCCCCCTCCCCCATCCCCAGCCCTGCTCCATTAAACAATGCAGAAAAATAAACACTCACTGGCTCAGGGTCCATTTTGAAGTGAAGGATTATGGGATAGCAGGGCTTTGACTTCTTATCCAGGGCCATCCTTGCTGCCTCTCTCGCCCTGTTATTGAGGAGGGGTCGGGGGGGGTGGAGGCAGAGCGTGCAGTTGCAGTGCCTTAAAACAGATCAGTCCGTACCTCCTCTTCACCCTCTGCAGCGTCTTAAGGTTTCAGCTTTTCACGTTTCAAACACTCGACCTCAGGAAGCTTCAAATGTGGCTTTAACTTTGAGCTTTTTTTGAAAACAGCAGATGGAATGAGCTCGGAGTAGTAGTTAAAACTTCTGAATTAACTGCTGCAGCATATTTAACAAAGGTGTTGATTTCTCACTTTAACTAGACTGACCGTATTCTATAAAACCCAAAAAGAGGACAACCTACCCGGGTTAGATACTGCAAAAAAAAATACACGAAAATTCTCAGAGCTGAAAAAGTATCTTTATGACCCATATATCTATTTTTCAAGTGAAAATTTTCTATAAAGTAAACAAAAATAATGTAAGGAAGCCCATTTCCCCTCATAAGAAATATAAAAATTAAAACTGGCTTTGTAAGGATTTTTTGTCCCAGTATTTATCAAAACTTTGAGATAGACAGTGAAATTCATAAGATGAAAAGTCAAAATTTTGACCATCTTTTCTCATAATTTTAACTTCTCCCACAATTTTAGATTATTTTTATCTCAACTTTTGAACTTTTCACTCATTCTTTTTGAATTTGATCTCAACATTTCGACTTCTATCGTCGAATTTTTAATTCTTAATCTTAAACTTCTACTTTTTTCTTACACTTTTCAATTTTTTATCCCCTAAAGTTCTGCTTATATCTCAGAGTTTTGAATGTTTATCTCAAAAATGTCAACTCTTTATCCCAATTTTTTCTGACTTTATATGTTCCCCAAAAAATTTAACAAAGCCAAGTTTTCTTTTTCTTTTTTTTAAATTCTTAATTGGCAGAAATGGGCTTCCATAGACATAACAATGTCTCACACATGCTTGAATAAAGAGTATGAATAGAAATGGCACACACACTGTCTGTCACTTTCTGTGCCTTCGACGTACTCGACGTATTTGAGTATTTTGGGGCTGAATTGACAGCCTACACACATAGACTGTATAATGAGTGGACGTAACGACGTTCGGCTCAAACTGAAGCCTCCAGCAGATGCCCCGCCCCCTGGTGTCTGGCTGCAGTATAGGTCATAAGCCCCGCCTCCCCATGTATTCCAGATATGAGCCAGAAAACTTTGGAAAATTACGATACCTGGTAGAAACGTTTATCTCATCCTTACGCTAAGGTAGTATGATGATGTCATCTGGCTGCATGGTGTTCAGGTGTTTTTTTTTCTGAGAAGTTAGTTTCTCATTAGTTATTGGACGCTAAAAACCGCGATATAAGTTTGGTTTTACGATAGTTGACAGCTGACGTTCGTGAGTAGTTTTTATCGGGGATATAAGAAACTTCGGGAAAGAGCCAAAAGGAAACTAAACCTTCTGAAGCAGAAGAAATAAATATTTTTATTTCTCTTGTATACTTGGCTCCACTGGAAATTCTCTACCGCGCAGACTCTGGCTGCACAATGGCGGCTAGAGAAACAGGGTTTTTTGGCTTCAAAAACGTAGAACGGTGACAGGCGGAAGCACGCTGTCCATTCCATATACAGTCATTGGATTTGACACTGAAATGACGCCATAGATATTAAAGACGTCATGTTCGTTTGCAAGAGCCACAAAATACCAATCGAGAAAGTTTTATGCATCTTTAAACATCAGTCTTTGCAATTTGACAACTGTTCCCGGTGTCTGCTTCAAAAATGCCACTCCTCAAAGAGGAAATCTAAATTCAGATTCATGTAAACGCAAGAAAAATATCCGAAAAAAAGTCAAATTTCAGCACATTATCAAAAAGTCTGCATTTAAATAAAGTGGTTTTCTATGTGCCAACTGCTAGTCCTCTTTTGCAAGTTCAAGTCCACATTTTCTAGATCAAAATATGGACAACTACTAACTACACGATGCTATGAGTCATCAGTCATCTGTGACTGTCTACATCAGTGTAGTAGAGAAATATGGCGTTTGTTAATGGGGGCTACAGCACGGTCTATCCAAGCGGCAACCTCTGGTCTGAAAAAATGAGACAACGCGGAAGTGCTAAAAAGCTGCCATTCCTCGAGTGACCGCTTGAGGCTGGCTCCGGAAGTACCGGAAGTCCTGTACAAGCAGATGGGAAAAAGACCGTTTTCAGATCCGAAATCAGCGTATTTAAAGCCTGGTACAAACTCTGTCTCCGGTCTGGATCGCTAATTTCACTAACGACACACACTGTGAGGGGGGTGAATTTTTTTCTAACTCAGCCGCTTGGAAGATATTAGGACTAAGAGCTTACCCAATCAGAGCCACAGCTCAGATCACGTGACTGACGGGCGCCCAATAGCTGTGAGTTCGGGCACTCGTCACTCGCCCCATTTCCAATATGGCCGCGCCCGTCGTTTAGCCTCAAAACAGAGCTGCAGTAACAGACGAGTGACGTCACGGAGACTGCGTCCATGTTTTATAAAGTCTATGGGCCTATCGTAATAAAAATACTAGTAGCTTGTTGAACACACTGCTAATTCTGGTGCCAAGTAGAATTAGGAAAAAATAGCAAGAAAGTTGTTAGCATGGTTAGCTGTATATTTGTAGTATCTAAACCCGTTTGTCAGATAAAACAGGAGGGACTAGGTCACTAAAACGAGTGTGTAGAGTTTGTACAGGACAAACACAACATCAGTGAAGCTACATCAGTAACTAACCTCAGTAAGTTAAAGTTTCTCAGCTTCTTAAGCTAAAAGGAGGCGAGTGTTTGGAACAGAAAAGTTAGATGTTTTGGCGCTAACATGCTTTCCTGAGCGTTCAGTTTAGTTCTGTGTCTGTCTGATCTCTTGTCCCCGTCCCTCCTCAGCTCTAACCTGCTCTCTTAGCCGCTGTCTAACGCTCTGTCCTTGTCTTTGTGCCTGACCCCTGCCCTCCTCCGCTCCTCTTCCTGTCAGGGGCGCATCCTGGTGTAGTCTTGTTTGAAACGGGGCGGCACAGCCCGGTGTGACCGGCACCGCCCCGCCACAGGTGCCAGCTGCCCCTATTGCTTCAAGCACAAGCACTTAAAGCACTTTAGCTGCGCCGCTACTCATCAATGCATGCAGTTAAAGACAATTGGACCTATCTGCATCTGCATACCTTTCCTCAGAGGTAACGCCAGATGAAACAGAGCGATACTGTAAGAAAACAATAATAACCCCGCAAGGAGAGAAAAGAGAAGGAGAGAAAAAGCTACACCAGGACTTCTGACAGCACAGTATGCGAACACCCCTCAGAAATTTTCCATTCAATGCAACTATTTTCTTTTTGTTGTTGTTGTTTTTGTTGTTTTTGTTTCTTTGAAAAATGCTTGTATGATCGTATGCCAACAAATCTCCACAAGGTGGACACAGCACCAAATAT
>RPOG01004873.1:0-38892 GCA_008086565.1 Thalassoma bifasciatum
CATTGTTAACACTTGATTGTCTTCCCATAGGATACCCGAAAAGAGAGGAGTGAAAAAAGCTGTCTGATCTAATCAAAGCTGTTAGGAAGAAAAAAAGGTTGTCCCAGCGTGATTTCAATCTTTTTTATCTGTATGCATTCAACAACTGTTTGTCAGATGGTGATACTACTGCAAGAAACCAGACAAAGTTTGAGGAAATCTAACTTTAAGAGTTTCTTCATAAAATACGATAAGTAATATTTAGAATAAACTCAAACCAGATATTTAACATGATTATCCTGCTGATGCACTCAGCAACCTTCATGTGTAACTGTTGAAATATCCGCTTACTTTTCATTTATTGATGCTGATAAATCTGGAGTATCACACATCTTGTATATAGGTTGAACACATGTTGCAGATTCCCTCTTGGTCTTGTATATAAGGAATAATTTATGGGCTGTCAAGTCAAAGTGCAATCTAAATCTGATCTCCTTCTGCTCTGTGTCTGGAAGCCAGAACACAGATTTGCACTTCAAGATTGGTCCCAGTTTGCAGACTTTTGCTTCCTTACTCACCCCAACAGTCAAACTATTTAACTGGTGGAGTGTGAGGTCAGTAGTAAAGTCACTGAAAAATATTCCAAGCCAGGATTTACAATTCTGCTTTGACGCCGCGCCATTGTGAGAATACTTACTTATGCATATGCAATACACCTTGGAACCTTTGAGGCAGTGTGAGTCTAGTGCTTGTTGAACCCTCTGTTTCTGCATATGCAATATTTTCTATTGTTTGTGCCCAGAGTACAACGGCAAACCCAAGGTTATCTTTCTGAGTTGGAACTCATAAATTGCATTATTGATCATAAAGCAGTTATAAAAGAAGAAAAGAAGGCAGACATTGAAGGATATACATGCAAATAGATTCCATTAATGTTGTTTCTCAGAAAACATGGTGCCGCTCAGGTAACCAACCACAAGGCTTCGTCCCTTTTTTTTCAATGTGGAGTTCGTTTCAGGGATTCACGTCGAGATTTGTGCAGGAACAAGATCGTACATACTTACAGCGTAGGCTACAGCATGAATTTGACATCAAAGAAAACACACAGAACTCACCCGTGCTTTGGTACGGTTCTTGCGCTTTGGGACGTCCTCCTCCATCTCGTCCATTTCCAGCTCATGAGGGAAATCCCCAACCAGCAGCTTCTGTAGATGAGCACAAAGACAGCAAGAGGGCATGTAAGTTTCTGACTTTGCAACATTCCTGATTTTAACTGTTTCCTCTTTCTCCTTTCCCATTATTTAAGTTTTTACTTAGAGGAACATTGATGCAGCTAGTCAAACTTACAAACATTTTTCAGGCAGTAAAGTGATACAACAAAAGAGGTACAAGACAAAATTGTCTCAACATTCTCATGAAAGAGAAAGAGAAACATTTTGAAAGAGAAAATCCTAAGAGTAAAAGTAGTACGCTGGGATTGGTAGATAAAAAGGGTCTTTGTACTACATGTATTCATGAATATGTCTCTGCTGACATATACATACTTAAAAACATACCTGTACAAGTACAAACCCACGTATTCATTCAGTCAAACTAATACACTAGTGAAAGAATGTCAGTAAACATTACATAAAGATAATCTCATGCAACCATAAACCCAAGTTTACAGTCTGAAATCATCATATACTGCTATTATGCTTTTTTTCTCCTCTTTCTCCCTTCTGTACTCTTTTTCTAATCTGATGAAGCAGGGCACTATGGACTCTGTCTCTCCCACTCCTGTCCCCCCCTGTTATATGTCACTGTCTTTATGTGTTTCTTGGATGAAATTGGATTGTAATTTTGTTGCTCTGAAACATGTACAATGACGAATAAAGAATCTTGTATCTTGTAAAAACTCAAAAAAAGAAGAAGAAAAAGAGGGGGCGCGGATGGCCGAGTGGATATGGCTGCGCACCATGAGGCTATGTCCTCGAGCGGGCGGCCCGGGTTCGAATCTGACCTGTGGCCAATTTCCCGCATGTCACTCCCCACTCTCTCTCCCCTTTCCGACACTATCCACTGTCCTCCTCTATATAATAAAGGCACAAAAAGCCGAAAAAATAACTTTAAAAAAAAAAAAAAAAAAGAAGAAGAAAAAGAGGTAAGACATGAGAAACTTGTAAAAGTGATCTTTTAACAGATGAATTTTAATCACATTTGTCACTTGTGCCACAGAACATTCAAATGAACAACTGGGGGTGCTTTCATAACCACAAAAACACCATCTCCACAAAGAGTTTCAGTCTTGGTGCTCTTGGTGTCTCTTTTTAGTTTTAGAAGGCAGGCCTATAAACACTGCAGTTTGGTGATTGGTCGAAAGAACTTCCCATGAGAAAGCAGTGATAAAGATCAACACATACCCCTGCAATGTTTGAACCTCTAGTCAACTTTGTGCACTTCGCGTCAGAGCCGCATGCCAAACACAAAGAGAATGAATTGATGGCTTCTTCTATCATTGCTTTTAATTTACTGTGCTAAATTTTTTGTTCTTCATTTGGCTGGCTGTTTGCAGATCAGGAAAACTTGCATTGACAAAAATCAATAAACTTTTTACAATTTCATTGCTAGAAAAGAAAAATTGTAAACACTGGCATTCATATTTTTAGAGTGGCTGCAATAGGATTTAATGAGGATGTACAAGTGGTCCAAGGTGTACAAAAACTTCCAAACTGCTGTAGTTAAAGTCTTAAAGTAAATGTGAGTTTCCATTTTCCCTACCCTTAACCTACGAACTTATGCATCATCTTACTGTTTTTAGGAGCATTTGTACAAAAACAGCTACAAGAACTGAGCTATTACTGTTAGAAATGCTAAGTAGTTAGCTGTTGCTCAGCTGTAGAGACGTTGTCCCTCAGACACAACATTGAGGGTTCAATCCTCGTTCCTGCAGTTAAATGCCAAAGTGTCATTGAGAAAGACACTTTACTCCAAATTGCTCCTGCCGATGTTCAGCAGTGTGAGAATGTGTCTAAATGAGATAAGCTAAAACTGGTGGCCTCCTACAATAGCAGCCTCTGTCATCAGTGTGTGAATGTGGTGGAGACGAGTGAATGAGACCAGAGGTATGAAAGCACTTTAAGTGGTCTGAGAGACGACTGAGCTTTCTACAGTGATTTCTAGAGTGTCGAATTTTTTTGACAAGAAGAAACTAAATTCAAGATTTCTTCAGTAGAAGTCGACGATGATCCATTCTAGTGTCGAGATCCTGAACACCTGCCATTCTCAACCTAGGGGTCCTGATCCCAGTGGGGGCCGCGAGGGGAAAATTAAACTAATATTAAATTACAACATTTCAGGTAGGGTTGTTCAAGTTTTTTTCTGCTTCATTAATTTTCCAAAATTCATTGTATCAGCTGCAGTGTTTTGCCTGGACAAGCTCAATGAGCGATTTTTCATGAACTCGATCGTATTTTGCTATTCAAAAACTAAATCTAATCAAGTGTTCGTCTTATTTTTAGATAAATAACATTCAACTGAACAGTCCCAATGAATGTTTTACTCCAAGATATTTAAAGTAATGACGTTGCAATTGCTTGAAACAAGTCAAAAATGTGCGAATGGAGTAAGAAAAAAGTTTCTCACATTCAGGCATTATTTGGATTTTGAGAAACTTCAGGAACAAATTTCTCTTACACCACTATCAGATTTGTTTGACTTGTTTCTAGAAATTCAGACCTCATTTTTGTCTCTGTACAACTCGAAATAAGACATTTTTCTGGATTGGTCAGTTGAGTCTGGCTCAAATTAAGAATAAAAAGACAAGTTTTACTTAAAAAAACATGGACGCTTATATTAGTTTTTCCAGTGTGGGCAAATGTGAACTGAACGTACTGTTTTTCTGCCTGATTGACAGGTTCATAAAGACCTCCCCCCAAAAAAATCCATACACAAAAATGAACAAAAAAAGTCAACTTGTTCTTTTTCACATTGGGCAGCATAACTGTCAAAATGAAATGTGGGAATGTTTCTCTCCCTACTGTTTGGTTTAAGTTTTAAATGATATATGTTGATTTTTGTTTCCTCCAACAAAAATAAACATAAATGAATAAACCCTGGGGTCCCAGATACCAGTGTATGTTAAATTGGGGGCCGTGACTCAAAAGGGTTGAGCTGCTGTAGACGACTGAGCTCCAAAGAATCAGGCAATAAGAGCAAAGGTGATGATTTTCAGTTACTAATGAGGGTAAATTCACTGTAAATAAACCTACATGACTGAAATGAAACCTCTAGGAACTCACTAACAGACATCTTCAAGTGCTTTTTTGTCCTTTCACATGTGCTCCACACTTCTGACAACATCCAGACATCGTCCAAGTACTACTTTAACACTTGAACATGATGTTCCTGTGTAGAACTCCCTCAGCCGTCCTCCCAGGAAAAAGTCTGGATAAAGTCTAAAAGAGCTGATGTGTTTGGCCTTGAACATTCAATACGAGCGAGAAGGCAGGTGCATATATCGTGAGGAGTTACTCTGAATACTCTGAATTATATTCTTGACTGCTTTCCTCAGTTGTCTGTATATTGCTTTCTAATACTGTGCTCTAATAGCAGAAACGTTTCAAATATAGAGTACAGTTATCAACACAGGGAACCTTCACTATTACTCTCTCCTTCTGCACAGAATAATCAGTGGCTACACCTTCAGGATCAAGTATTTGAAATTATCAGAACACATCCAGCACAAGTGATCTCCCTGTTAGGTGCATGTGTGAGGGTTCTTGAAAATACAGGGTGGTGTATAATGCAGCAAATGGTTGTAGAGTCAAACTATCCATTGCTGGTACAAGGTCCACAGCTTTTTTGAATGGGATACACACTTAAACTGCTTAAGCCTGGTACTGTCCTCAGATCTACTCCGCACCATCTGATCTGACTGCTTATAAAATACAAGGTGTAAAATTTTCTCGATTCTTTTTGCTTCCCCCTTCTAGCAAAATGTTTCCAACATATTCACATTTCGTCAACAATGACTTTTGTAATATATGCTGGGATAGACCTTGATAAGATTGAAGTGTGTACCTCTAATTTGAGTAGAAAAAAGATCTGAAATTTTTCTCTTTTTTTCAACAAAGTTATCATGAGAGATACATATGATGACGTATCATCACAGACAGGTTTATGTCACGGTGTAGGAAGAGGATTGTTTCAAAACCATTCCAATTTCTTTAATGGCAGCAAGATACTATAAGGTTTTATAAAACATACATAATTTAACAAAAATAGCCATCACTAATTTTACTCACAGAAATAGTATAGCATGGAATCATCCATGTACTTTTCAAGCAATTATATGACAGAAAACCTAAAGCCTCGTTTCCACCAGGAAGTCTGGTACGGATCAGTACAGTTTGGTACGGGTCAGATCGTTAAAGCCTGATCCTGTGAGCGTTTCCACCATTGACTGTATATAGAATGGACAGCGTGGCTCCGCCTGTCAACGTTCTATGATTTTGAAGCCAAAAAAAAAAACGTTTCTCTAGCTGCCATTGTACAGCCAGAGTCTGCGCAGTAGAGAATTTCCGGTGAAGCAGAGTAAAAAAGAGAAATATATATATAGATAGTATATAAAATATTTATTTCTTCTTCTTCAGAAGGTTTAGTCTCCTTTTGGCTCTCTTTCCCAAAGTTTCTTATATCCCCGATAAAAACTACTCACGAATGGCAGCTGTCAACTATCGTAAAATGAAACTTATAACACGGTTTTTAACGTCCAATAACTAATTGAGAAACCAACTTCTTAGAAAAACACCTGAACAACCTGAACACCATGCAGCCAGATGACATCGTCATACTACCTTAGTGTAACGATGAGAGAAACGTTTCTACGAGGTATCGTAATTTTTTAAAGTTTTCCCGGCTCATATCTGGAATACATGGGGAGGCGGGGCTTATGACCTATACTGCAGCCAGACACCAGGGGGCGGGGCTTATGACCTATACTGCAGCCAGACACCAGGGGGCGGGGCTTATGACCTATACTGCAGCCAGACACCAGGGGGCGGGGCTTATGACCTATACTGCAGCCAGACACCAGGGGTTGGGGCATCTGCTGGAGGCTTCAGTTAGAGCCGAACGTCGTTACGTCCACTCATTATACAGTCTATGGTTTCCACAGCCAACCGTACCCTGCTTGATGGGCCAGATGTCGAGAGCCGCATCAGCTATGTAACACGTGACATCACTGCACCGCTATGAGCGCTACACAGTCTACCCCGCGAATAAATGCAATGAAATAGAAATTAGCGGCATTGTAAACAAAGAGAAAGATGGAGGACATCCAGCAACTCTTCTACTTTGTGATCAGCATGTGGCTCTTTATTCCATAACCCAATGAAGCTTTGTTTCAGGAAAGGCTGCGTGCGGGGTTGTGTGTCGTTCTTTATTTCTGCTGTCGCACGGGAAGTTACCGACCTTTTGACCAATCAACGTACTGCAGTGATTTTAGCCCCACCCCTGGGGCTGGTTTGGTATGGCTTGGCACCCCAATGGAAGGGTACTGAAAAGTGGAGCGCTACGGGTCACTTATTGGGGGACCCGTCCCACTTTTTGTCTATGGAAACGCCACAAAATGCCGTACCGAGACGAACCGAACCGATCCATTTGGTGGAAACGAGGCTGAACTTATGTCAATATAACTTTTGAAATCAGGTCAAATTGATCCAAAGACAACAGGAGGGTTAACTAGACCAACACTTAAGCAAAACAAGACTGTACTACGTGTCTCAAAGAGGGATTTTACTTTTGTTTTGTGGAAGGACAACAGGTGTGAAACACACAACTCAATCACACACACAAACAGAATTGTTTTGGTATTGTAACAGTTGTATCTTGAATATTTGATGTAAAGGTGCTCGTATGTGAATGTCCTGTTTACCTGGATGTCTCTTTAGCTGGGCTGTGGTTGGTTAAGCTCTGGGTTAGAGGCCCTAAACTCTTCTTCTCTCAAAGAGCCAATCAGAGAGTCTTTTACTCTTTTACTCAGCAGCTGATTGATTAGCTGCCCTTTTCAACTACAGAGTGACTTTTTTCAGCTTCTGACATACTCCAGGTAGGTGAGGAAAAAGTCTCAAACTTTTTATAGATTCATTTTACGATTATTTTTGTGGTCTCGTGCACATTTCAGAATCAACCTGTTATTTACTTGTGTGCAGATATAACCATAATCTCGATGTAGTAGCTTACCTCTACACTAACACATAAACTGTGAAATTTTTTTTCTTATTCAATGAAACAGTTGCAATACAGGTGAATTACATGAAAAATGTAGAATGAACAGAGACAAAGTAGAAGAACTAAGAGTACAACAAAGACAAAACAATCAGAGACAAGAAGGGGGGACTTGGATAAATGTTTAAATTGTGTGTGTGTATATTTGCGTGTTTTTGTGTTGCAGATGATAATAACAATGGTAATTTAAAGGTGATTGTTATTATACAGTCATATGATAAATATGCAAAGAAAATAATAAAAATAAGCAATCAATAGATAAATAAATAAGGCAGTGAAAATATACTGTGATTAAATGTGAGGAGTTCAGCTTTAACTTGACCCCATAAGTTGGAAAGACAATGCCAACGATATTTTCTGCCACAAATTCTGATATCCGAACCACAAATCCAACACACATCATTGTGTTCATTCTAAAATATACATTTATGCACAGTGAATGGCTAAAAACACACTTAGCTTGTAAAACACCAAAGGAAATTTTTAAGAAAGGATGAGTAATAATAGCAAAGTACTTAACAAACATCAGGTGTGAAAAGATGAAATAAGAAAGTAAGTAAGGAGAGTAAGAATGAAAGTAAGTACATAAACAAGTGAGTAAGACACCAAGACACGGAGTAAGGAAGTCTGAAGTCAGTCGTTAAATTAGTCTGTTATTATGGGAGACACTGAGTCAGTGAGTGAGAAAGTATGTCAGTGAGTCAGTGAGTAATAAGTAAGAAAGTAATCAAGTCCATAAGTAAAAAGTAAGTGAGTCATCAAGTCCACATGTAGAGAGATGGTGAGGAAGGAAGGAAGGAAGGAAGGAAGGAAAGAAGGAAAGAAGGAAGGGTAAGCCATCATTTTTTGTCCTCTTTCATTCCTTAAAAAGGGAAATCGTACAAGTCACTGAAAGAATAAGCAAGTAAGTACAAAAGTGAGCAGGTAAGTCAGTAGAAATGTAAAAACTGTAAGTAAACAGGTTATGTAATCAATAATCATTGAAGTAAATCAGTCATTTTGTTTGTCCATGAGTCAGTCATGAAGTCAGTAGCAGTGGTGTACTTAGTGGGTGGGAGGGAGGGGTTCGCCCGCCCAGTTATGTCTTAACAAAACCATGTAAGTGATATCTTAGAAACTTTTGGCGTGGACAAAATGTGATAAATACTTTACAGTATGTGTGTGTGTGTGAGTGTGGGTGGTTGCTGTGCAAAGCTAGCTATTAGAATGCTGATCTCTAAACAAGTCTTTTTGTATTCCAGTATCAAATAAGGTTGAAAATGTTATTATTTGATTGTCATATTATGTGTCGAGCAGTTCCAAAAAGTTGTAAAAAAATATGTTTAAATCATGCCATAATTTGTGTCTGATGCAGAAAATGTGTTGGTTTTTGGTTAAGTATGGATAATTATGTGTTTGTCTCGCACATAGTCAGATTTCAACCACAATTTTTGAATAAATGCTCAACAGAATGCAGAGTTTGTGTTAGATGACCAATATTTTAAGAAGGAGGATGTCAGAGCTGTATATGTTTAAATAATCTCCTCACTGTGGGTATGATGGGTTTGAAAACAATTTCATTTTGGTTCCCTTGATGCTGCAGTTGTCCACCTAAAACCATCCTGTTCTTATATTTGACAAGTTAAGCTTATACTTGTGGTTTATACTTGCTTGTGATTCTTTATGATGTACAGAAAGCAAAAGAGGGAGAGGAAAGCAAAGAGCTAATGAAAAGTTCTTCCAAAGAGCTGTATCAAATCTTCAGTAACAATAACTTTTCAGTGCCTGTAAACCATGGTGTACAGCAGGCGCCCTTTTAACTTTCATACTCATGTCCTTAAAACAGCCTGAGTGTGCAACAATTAGTAAGTGTCAACTGAGAGTCAGTCACTGAGTATTTAAGGCCATTAGTAAGTAAGCAGAGAAGTGATTATATCATTAAGTCAGTAGGTCATTAAGTAATTTAAAAAGGAAGTTTTCCATTTGTTATACAAATAGGTTTTTTCAGGTTAGTGAGTGAGTAGATTGGTTTTTAAAAATGTTAAAAAGTAAGTATGTAAGGTAGAATAATAGCCTGTAATGCCTAAGTGAGCGAGTAAGTCACTAAGTTAGCAAGTCAGCCAGTGAGTAAATACATACTAAGATGAAAAAAATCATGACAGTATTAAGTGAGTTGGTAAATGGTTAAGTACACTACGAAGTTAACAAAGTGAATGAGTGCATTGGTAAGTGAGTAAGGAAGTATATTCGTGCACAAAAAGCAACTGAGGTAGTGTTTAGAAATTACTAGTTAAAAAAGGATGGAAGTCAATACTTGAGTGGATAGGTGAGAAACTAAGTCATTCAGTAAATACTGAGTCAGGAAAGAAGTAAGATAGTAAAGACTTATAATCCTCACTGTGAATTCAGCGATTGTTTGTTCATTGCTTTGTTTCACAGTTATTCATCCATATTTTCATTTTGTGTACTTTTTTATATTCTGAAGCACTTTATAACCTAGAGTATTGACCGTGAAATTTGATTTACTTACTAAATAAATACATGGGTATGTAGGGAAGAAAAGAAGTAAGTGAGTAAATGAGTACTTTCCTTGCTTCCTTGCATTTATTTGACTTCCTGATGAAGGCTTGATGCTGAAACACAAAGAAGTGTGTTTCTAGGGCAAAAATGACTCTCAATTATTGAGTTTCTTTCTTGGATTTCTGAGTAAGTTAGTGAAAAAGTGAGAAAGTATCTGTGAGTGAGCAGGGTAGTATGTTAGTGAGTTAATAAGAACGCCAAAAAGTCAAGTTTTATTTAGGTAGCGCTCGTAAAGCACTTGGTCATAAAGTGCATTACAAACACAAGAGGAAACATAATCCGGGGGAAAAAAAGCAAAAGAAATAAATTATGAGATTTAACCTCAGAATAAACAACAGAAAACCAGATAGGGATAGAGACCTAAAGAGGGTTTATGTTAACAGAAAAGCTTTGTGCACTACTTAGCGTTCATTAAACAGGACCTTGTGGCTCATGCTGAACTTCACCTGAAGTGAACAGAGGGACATAAGAGCAGGAGAGACACAGGACTGACTGCTGCTTGAAGGTGATCATGTGGCAGCTGCTGTTTGATTTATTGGTGAACAAAATCCTTGTAGAAAACAAATGTCACTCTGAATTTTGCTGCAGAAAACCAGTTCAGGGCTATTACATCACAAACTGGTCAAAAGGCACATGTTGGTCAAAAATGATGCCAGGATTCGTAAACTTCTCTACTCTTGTTTTGCTCTTTGTTTGACTTTTTGTTCCATCCTAGGACTTGCTACACCAAAGTCACGACTCTCATTCAGGTGGTGTTGACTCTTTAAATTGACTGCGTACTGTGAAGGTTGACATCTAGAGAAGAAGCAGACCAGCTTTCCGAAAATGTCCTTCAAATTGCTTTTCACAAAGTTGGTCCGAAAACACGTGAGCAGAATCTCTGTGAAACATCAAGTATAGCTTTACTGCAATCACACAATCACAAACACGCTCGCTGCCAGGAGGGTGTTGTCAGAGCCGCGGGAGCCTGTGTCACTGCCAAAACACACTCAGAGAGAGACAAAGGCATGACAGACAAAGAAACACAAACACAGAGGGTAACACAGACAGATAAAAAGAGAAAGACAACTGACATTGAAAAAAAGGAGACAGTGAGAAAAGAAGAGCACTGAGGAGAGAGAGAGAGAGACAATGAGAGAGAGAGACATTATGAGAGACCCAGGTCTCACCTGACACTCGCTCATTGGCTCCTCCTCCTTGGTCTCCACCTTCTTGTCCAGGGTTTCCCCAGCCAGCAGTGACTCCAGGACCGGACCGTCTGGGATGCCCCCCTCTTTCTTTAGAGAAGCTTCGTAGTCTAGTGAGCGAGACAATTACAATCAGAAAGCAGCAGAGATCTCACACTCATGCTGACACGCTCAGTGGAGCTGACAGCGCCCTGAGGAAACAAAACTTGGCTTATTTATGACAGCGTGCAAGGACTTCAGCTTCTGCAGAGCTGAAGTTATCATTTGCAATTTGTTCAATCATGGAGTGCTGCTTGTGGGAAGTGTCCAAAATTTCTTGATAAATCATTTTTATGAATGAAATGTCCCTGAAAAGGGAACTTAAACAGAACCTAAATCTTTGTTTGACACAAGATCGTGAGTGGACTTTACACGGAGTTGTAAAAGAGAGCTGGAAACCAACAAGTGTCCGTTACTCTGTTTGAGAGTTAAAAGAAAGCTTCACATCATGTCTCATAGAGGGGCCTGTCTTTCTGGAATTTTATTAAGTGTTCTTTCATGAGCAACTAGTTCAAGGATGAAACCATTTAAAAAAGCTTTCTATAAATATCAAAAGTGACTAATTTTTGCTGTGGCTGCCATTTTTTCACCGTCCTCCTCACACCATCAACCTGCTCCCATAAATATCACAAATGAAATGAGTCGATGAAAACATCACTGTTTAAATAAAAACCGTATCAAGACTTGGATGTTTATTTATGACTAAGTGAGCCACAAAGTGTTGCTCAAGTCTGCTGAAGAATGAAGTGCAGATGGCCCAGCAGTTTATTGCAGTTGATCTGCGCTCCATGAGGTTCACTCTGGTGTGGGTGGCCCAGGTTCCAGTCCGGGCCGCGGCCTGTTTCCCGCATGTCAATCCCCACTCTCCCCCTTTCCTGCTCTGTCCTCTGTCCTCTCCTATCCCATTAAAGGCATAAAAATCCCCAAAATATCTTCAAAATTAAAAAAAGAGTCTGCTGAAAACTCCAAAGTTTGTGTTTTGCTGGTATTGATTCAGTATTTTCCTTGTATTTTTCAAAATCCTGAGTTTTTAGTTACCTTACCCTAGGATGGGATAGTTTTTCAGAGGAAAGATAAGTTACTGAGTGTTTGAAGACTATGAGACTAACTTAATTTGGGGTTAAATTAATGGTACTGCTGAGTGTTTGCTGAATCATTATTTAAAGTCAATGTTACTCTAAATCATCAAACTTTGATTGAGCTAAACATCTCTATTTTTTTTTATTATGTCCCATAAGCCTAAACTTATGGCTCAACAAATTCTGTCATAAACTTCAGGTGAAACACTCACCAAGTCTCAATGTAACTGACACAAACTTGACTTTCTTGATGGTTCACTGACCCTGTAGGTTAGGCCACTTGTTCACATTGGCCCTTTTTCAAACCAAACCCTACCCCCTCTGTGATGGAGTACACTCTGTCAGAAGTCACATTCACAGCTGAATGAAGTTCCCATCATCAAGGTTTAGGGTTTAATTTACTGTCCTCTGTCCGGTAGAAACTGGAATTGTGTGTTGCCATGGTTTCACAGTGGCATCTTGCGGGAGTGAGATACCACTGTGCACCTGTATTGACAGGTGTGCACTTCTGTTGCTTGTTTCTTGATCAAATTATATTAGTTTAAACTAATAGCCTAATAAGTTATCCTTAAATATAAAACTCAATGTTAAGTCAATTTATTATAATTTAATCACAATGTCATAAAATGAGTTGTCCAAAATTAATGCAAATACAAAGATAACTTTTAATGTCAGAGCAACAAAAAAAAAAAAAAAAACGTTTTTGTTGTACATAAAGTCTGTATTGAAATTTCAGAAATACATCAAAAACATCGTAAATGAGAAGAATTTCCTTCAACTTAACAGAACACTTATCTGTAACATGACTTTGATCAGTATTTATCACCTAGGTGCTAAATTAGCCTAATTTTTATCCGAAGAGGGCAGAAGTACGGAGCCTCGTAAGGGTCACGGCAATTCTTTTTTTTTTTTTTTTTTGGGGGGGGGGGGGGGGGGGGGGGGCAACTGCGTTCCCTCGCAACACCTTTTTGTGTTTGTTTCCATGTTGCAATTTGCAGACGGTCTTTGAACGTCCCAGCACCAGCTGCCTCTGTGTTGCAGCCAATGCATGTTTCCCAGCACAAAGCAATGACTCGTTTTGAGAAAATTACAATTGTAGCTGGCAGTCAACATTGCTGTGACTGCAGAGACGTGTCGGTTTTGTTTCTGAAATACTCTGATGATGAGTTATTGATCATTATATATTGTCATATTGAATCTCTATCTCTCTAACTTTTCTGGATTCATTCTCTGCGCACATGAGTGAAAGTGAAAACATGAATCAGAAGGATTTGAAGACAAAAAGGTATTGCCAGGGAACGCAAAGTATTGCGAGGGAACGTAAAAGTATTCCTAAAAAAAACATCTCTCCTTGACCCTTAAGGGGCTCCGTACAGAAGACTTTTTGCAACAAAACACCCCCCCATCGAGATGCTGTAGAATAATCCAGAAGCCTGTCTCAAGCACAGACGGTCTTAAGAGGGAATCCATCGAACATAATTAGTGATGCACGTGTTCAGCAAGTCAGCACCAGAGCAGACTCTCTGTTGGAGGGTTTTACACCCACTAACTCTACCTGCTTATCGGTTTGGGACGGACTTAATATGTTGGACCTTCTGCAAGTGGGAACGCGCAAACGGAGGGGTGGTGGGTAAGGAGAGTGTGTAGTGGCCGGTTTGAAAAAAACCCATCCAGTCCCAGGTGGGTCCTCAAGATGTCAATGCAAAAACTGAGCGATGTCACATCATACCCAATATTCCTCATCACAGCAGTTACTGGTTCAACCTTTGACTTCAACTCTGTTCACTTCAGAACTTTTTACTCCCTACATTTCCTCTCTGTCTGCATCTGACCTATCCCAAAAAGGCAAAATACAGAATAAAAGCCATTTTCAAATTACCGATCTTGAACTCGATCGGTACGAGCCGTGGGTCCTCCAGGATGTTTAGCCGTCTCTTTTTGCGCCAGCAGCGAGCGGGATATGTGTAGAGCTGACCTGGAGCATGACCTGAAACACACAGACGCACCACGAGGTTTTACAAACTTACATCCATACTTTATACAAAAATACATGATTTATTTCATTAAAGATGGTTAAATGTGCTGGAATACATGCATTTCAAGTCTGTACCAAATCAAACTCCCACCCAAAAATGGTGCAATGTTCAACAAGCTTCTGCTTAGCATTTTTACATAAATATAACTCAAACTTTGTGCCAGTCTTTCTAAAGATTTTGTTCCTTCATTTCTACCTCACATACTGGTCTCTTTATTTGATATTTGTGTTTGTTTGTTTGTTTTGCATCATAGTAGGAGGCCCCACTAGTAGCACTAAAAAAATGGTCATCAATGTGAAAATGTGCCATAAAAATATTGCCACAAAGTGCATCTAATTGGGAGGGAAAGCCTATCAGGTATTTCCAGAAACTTATAAACAAAGTCATAATAGTTTGTACCAAACCATCTGAACCTAAACTAATTTAAGTCTGTCCAATAAGTGTTATAGCATTTCACTTTAAACCACGACTTCATGAGTGTTCATGGTGCTGTAAAAGTAACATTTTATACCCCAAAACCATGGATATCTGACCCAAGCTTCACTATTACTTTAATTTGAATAATAACTTAAGTATTTCATGGATTGAATTATGTATTGTTTTAACATTGTACTACAATTTTCACTGAACATAAAATGTGTCACTGTTGAAGTTGTGAAAGAAAAGTTCCCTTTGTTGTTTTTCACATTCATATGTTCCGTTACATGGCAGATGAATAACTAGAACGTTAAATGCTAAAACCAAATTAACTTAAAAGAATATTTTAATGTTTAAAGAAAACAAAATCTTATGAAGTTTTAACTTCAAAGTGACAATCAAACAAAAAAAGCATTGTTCTGGCACAAACCAAACAAAGTCTACAAACTCAGATCATTATCACACACACACACACACACACACACACACACACACACACACACATAAGCACACTCTCTCAGGAATAGTAGGTGCCAGCGGCGTATCGTTGCCTACAGGGGTGTCTGATTCCCTGCCAAAACACACTGATGTTACAGAGACAGAGAAAGCGATGAGGAAACACCCTTTGGGGGAAGCAAAAAAAAAAAATGAGGTGTGAAAGGTAGGAGGCGGAAATGAGGGAGAGGAGAGAGGGAGGAAAAAGAGACAGAAACGAGCCAGGGAGAGGAAAGTAGGAAGCCGTGGGACAAATGACTGGAGAGAAAAAAATTCTGTATCATAACAGCTGGCAAACAACACACGCCAACAAAGAAGAGCACTCTGGAGTGCTCCTGTAGCTCCAGTCTGCTGCATCCTACCCAGGAATCACACACACAAACACACACCTGGTCCACGGTGGTTCTTCTCCATCCAGATGTAACAGTTGCTCTGGGCCACGCCGGTCTGGGAGTCCAGGAAGGGGAGACGCATGGAGCGCTCTGCACACAGACGGGCATTATAGCTGCGACAGTGTTCGATGGCCTCCTTATAGAACTCCTCACCAAGACTGAGGAGACAAAGACAGGAAAATAGGGATGAGACATGTTACTTACTGAGATGCAGGAGTAGCAGTTCACCTTAAGAGGGGGCCAAAATATTTTAATGTGTGGAAACAGAGATGGTGAAAGCTGGTAAACAGTTTATCACAAAGAGAAGTAGATGCGTATGACTTGGTTTCAAAGTTTGTGCAGAAATCAAAAAACAACTAAGAGTAAATGCTCCAAAAAATAGAAGTATAAAAGTGATCAGTCATTGCTTCAGGTTGTGACAGTGCAAACTTAAAAACAAAAACTTTGAGGCTAAAAGTCCCAGTTAGGACTCTCACTGATCTTGAAAAAGTCTAATTTTTATAAATCTATGCCTGATCATTGTTCACAATTTCAAATAAGACTATCAGCACCAAAATGGGTCATTCCCGTCAAGGAGCAGAGTGATTTACAGCATATAGAAGTTTCTACAACGGCACCACACCAGTTGATTAAGTTTAGCAGGGAAAAGAGAAGTCTGTGCTTTTCTCTATTGAAAATAATTTGTTAGATGAATCTTGTAGTGATAGTGGACACATTTGCTCTGCTTGGTGAGGTTGAAGTTGGTAGATGAGCGCTGGTAGGACATAACCAGGATTCACTGACATTACACGTTAGCAGATATAGCACATGAATGATTCCAAACTGAAATTGTTGACAAAAAATATTTCAATTTATAAATTAACTGGCATGCAGAGAAGTGAGCTGTTTACTTTGATTTCATTGATGAGAGTGGGCATTAATAAAGATTTCAGCACTGAAATCAGTCTGAAAAAGGGTGAATTTAGCTCAGTAACCTCTTTAAACCACACTTTCCACTCACACATTTAACTACAAAACCTTCCAGAATATTTTGGCACGGGCTGCATGTGTGAATGCACAGCCTAAATTTCTCAACTACCTTTTCCTAGAAATGTTCCTGCCAGCCTTATAAGAGCCTGGTATGGAACCACGAAAAAAAGTAAAAAAGCCAGAAACGCAATAACAAGTCAATATAATGACAAGATGCTGAGCCCAAGATATGATAAGTTTTTGCCCAAAATGCAACATTTTTTATATTTTGTTATACATATATAGATATACACTGAAAGAATGGTCACATTAATCGACAAGTTATTACTTTTCTAGTTGTTGTTACATATCAGGCTCTAACAAGCCTCTGAGTAAAATTCTACTTAAAGTGAATGAGCCACTGTAAGAATGGAGCTGTAAATATGTAGTGAAATTCACCGGCTGCTAAGATTTTTGGGATGGAAACATCAAAAATGTCTTCGCTTCTGCCTACTTAGCAGGCTGTTGTAAAAATCTGCCAGCTGCGTCATGGTAACATGTGGGTCTCTGTTATTGCATCTACAATCATCCTGTTGTTATCCCCTGCTTCTACCTTCACCACTCTTCTTAATCAACTGGGAAAACGTCATAATGGAGGGGGACATTTATAGATATGCAATATACATGCGACACTTACAGTACGTAAAAGAGTGTACTGCTGCATTCCTACATAGTTGAGTTGTTATTAAAGGTGAAGTGTGGCTCATTTTTCTGTCAGTGTATAATCACAATTAGAGCTCAATGGGCTGTGAGGTGTCCGGAAAAAACATTCACGGAGGAGTCTTAAACAACAATCACAGAAGCAAAAGAAACGGCACATGCGCTGACACCTAAGCTGTGTAACTATGACGACAAAGGCAAAGCAATCCCTTGTTGCTGAGGTGGTTGACTGGATGGGAGAATAGCTAATAGAGAAAGCACGGTGGCAGATGGTGATGGGTATTGGACCTTAATGCAGGCAGTTGTGAAATCCAGTTACACTTCTGTCCTCCAATCTTTTTTTTGACAGTGACTTAATTGTAAATGATGAATGAGCTGTGTTTGTGTGCTGTGTTTCTCTGCTCTTTAAAGTGCTTTGACATTACATGATATACTGATGACAGGACGGTATGTGGAGCAGCCAACAGGAATGGATAATCCTGTTCACATAGTTCTGTTCAAGAGTTCTTTTGTTTTTCCTGCTGATTGAGAGAAAATCAACCCCCCCACTGATGCACTTATATTGTCACTTTCAGTTTTAAAGTTGAATCTTGTGATGAGTTCAGGTTTTTAGTCTTAACACTAATGTTAAAGCATTGTCTTTGATAGATGTTGACAGCGTTCACTCCCAAACCAATGTCTTTTCAATGAAGGCTGTGCGAAGTGTGCTCTGGTTCTACGGGACTGAAAATTTTCTATTCTGGTCACGGATGTCAAATCGTCTTGATGTGTCGACACTGCGGTCTAGTTTGTACCGCTTGTCTGTTTTGTCTTGAAATGTCTTGTTCGCCGTTTTCTCCCTGTTACTTCTGTCATGTGTAAAATGTGCAGGGAAATGGGCCAGGAGATGGTCTTCATATGTTTTTGTCATAGTCATTTACATTAAAGTCAGTCTTGAGAGGAAGAGATGAACACAGATGCAGAACTAAATGATCAAAATTTGCCTTTTGTACAGTAGAGGAAGATTTGTTAAAGGAATAAAAGACAAAAAAAAACAAACAAACCTCAAGTAGTCTAAACTCTACAACTTGGGATTCGTCCTTCATCTTTTCTATCTCTGTGTACTTCTTTGAGTGAAAAGAGAGGGGGCTTCAAGTGGGCTCTCACGGATAGGTTTAATATGTGTGTGTGCACGAGTGTGTGTCCTGTTGGTGTTCTGCACACATCTCTGCAGGTATGTGCTTGTGTGGAAGTCATACAGGGCATCGAGTGGAAAGTCAAGGGCAGTATGTGTGTGTGTGTGTGGTGTGTGTGGGCCACAGAGATGCACAGTCCTATTAACCCCGGTCACAGCAGACGAGCTGGCAGACACACACTGGTGAAACCACACACACACTCGCACACATACAGAACAGTAACACATTTTTCACTGTGAGGACAGTTCATGCACTGTATCTTTACACCTGTACAAGTGTGAGTTTGATTACCATTCAGTGTAATATTCCTCTCTTTGTTCCTCCCTCCCCCTCGCCCCTCTCCCCCTCCCCTCTCTCATCCTCCCTCTTACCTGTTCTTGATGACTGCACCTCCAGATTGCCTGCAGGGAGAAGAAGAAGAAAAAAAAACAAGACATTTGGTGAGTCACTCCTCATCTCCAATACTTCCTCTCCCCCTTTCAACTTCTCATTCTTTCACATCTTTCCTTCATTCTCTCCCTCTCCCTGTTTTTGCATATTTAACTTTCACACTCAGCCCATCTCCCGCTACACTTCTTTTTTCGGTTTGATTTTCATCTCGCTTCACACTTCCCTCTCTCTCCTCCTTGTCTTTCTCCTGTTAATCACTCCTCTCTAGTGTCTTCCTGCTGAGTGCAGACATCAAGGTCACTCTGCTATACAGACAGTAGATACAGGACACACAAAACTACAGCTGCACAAGCACACACAGACACATTCAGAGAGACGGAGAGCTGGACTGAAAGCAGAGCACAAAAACAGTGCCATGCAGCTGCTGCTGCCTATAATTTATTACATCAGTTCTGTGTGGTCTTAAAGGTGTTAGTGGTAAAATGATAATTACCTTTGAGGGAAATGCTAACCATTTGTGCTGTTTTCTTAAAATGTGGTCACAAAAAAACACAGGGACGGCCATTTTCCAGTGATGTTACATTCAGAGAAAGCAGTTGAGTGGTGTCTCATTCATGTGAGAAATGTATACATGACAAAAAAATAAAAAAATAAAAAATAACCTTTGGAAAACACTGTCCTTATAAAATTATCAAATGAGCTGTTGAAATTTCAGGATCCCTCAAGTGGAGATTGGTACTTTTGTAGATACTGACTAAAATCAAACAGCACCACGTTTCAGTGCCTAAACACATCCTTGTGACTGAGAGGGAGTGTAAGAGTAGGTGATTTTCCATGTCGTATACGGGTACAGAGTAGGTAGAGCTGGGTTTTAATGTGTGCATTATTAGGAAATGCACTGCATGGTTGTTATAAGTCATTAAGTTTTGGTTCATTTTAGTGAAGGGTTTTTATGTAGAAGAAATTTATGAAACAACTGCGATGTTAAAATACAAGCAGTTGAATTTTGCATTGATATATTTGTTAAAGTTTATATATTTAGAAATTAATCCGTTCAAATTGAAATATTTGGGATTTTATTATTAAACAAATTAACACATATTACCACATAAACACATTAAAGAAGAGAAAATTGGAACCATTGAGTACTGGTACCGAGGGCCGGGCATTGGTACCCTGGTCCAGATGTGAAAGGTCCCACAGGACAAACAGAACAAATACAATGAGGCTTTGATTCAAGACGTTGAAGTAGGACTATAGACCAGTGGTTTCCTTTTTTTTTTTTTTTGCAGTGTCCCCCTTTCGTTCATTGAATTATTTTCAGACCCCCCTACTCTCCACCACCAGCCACGTGCTCTAAAATGAACACACTTTCAAATGTGTGCTTTGCTTAAAAATCATGTGAAGAGCTTATTTATTTGAAACACTGTCACAAATCATTTATACACAACTTTAGCTTCACTTTGTGACATCTTAGAAAAAATAGCAAAACATATTTAAAATTATTGCTGGATGACATGGTTTTTTAAAGCCAAAAAGAAATGCCTCCACACATTAATTTTCTTCTTACCAGGAAACATCAACTTACTAACAAACTTACAGGACAGAAAGTTGTCACTGTAATGGCTGAAGTGACACTGCAACGTGTGCTTTGAATTATAATTGTGTATCAACACATGCCTCTCACTCTCATGGCTCTTTGGCTCCGCGACCCCCACTGTCATAACTCTGTGGCCCCCTGGGGGTCACGCCCCCCAGTTTGGAAACCACTGGGCTGGGCAATGTGGCAAAAAAAAAGAATCTGGATATATTTTTTCATATCATCTGATCTCCATTATCATCGCAATTTTTAATATTATTTTCAAACTGCCAGTTATTAAGCATTTTTACTAAATACTTGAAATACAGAGATTAGGTCAACATCTTATTAACACAAAGCAAATAAAGCAAAAAAATTTTGCAGGTATGCAAGACTCATAAGAAACAAATTGAACCCTCAAGAATAAAGAAGACTCCTTAAAATGTGAACATTATCATTATCAAAAAAACATTACATGACATGTTTTCCACTGCCCTCAGCCCCACGTTTAGCTCCAGGTTTAGTCTTTCTGTTTACTTCTCCGGCAACTTACAAACAGAGGTGGAGCAGGAAAAGGTCAGCTCTGATTGGCTGTGATCACACATATTTTCACCATGTTTAAAGTAGGAATGGTATGTTAGTAAATTATAAAATGATATTTCAAACCTCCACACAGTATAGCTCACATAAATTAAAGACAGTGTTTACAAATGCATGGTTTGAAAAGGATGAAGCAGATGCTTGTGTGGTTCCAATCTCCTCACTCGCCATCACAAAACACAACAAAACACTGCAAGACAAAACACAATAATAACAAACAAAACAACGACCGATGTTTGATTGATTCAACATGCTCACAGTAATTGATCTGAAATTTTTCACGATCACAAATCACCATCACATTATCGCCCAACCCTATGTTGCAGGGAAAACACTTTGCATCTGCCTGTATCCAACTCTAAAGATTATACTTATGGCAACCTGAAATGAAGTGAAACTATGAATAAAATCTGTATTCATGCTGCTAAAGTACTACCTATACAATAGGCAGGTTATTAGCTTGTGCAAATGTGAAATCATTAAAAGAAAGAAAGCTATGATTCAAGAAACACTGAGGTGTTACGATTATGAGCAGTTTTCTTGTCACATCCATGATTCTCAATTGTAAATATTAGTCCAGATGACACCTGAATGCTGATGGTAGCTGGTGGGTCGACCCATTGACTGCACACTGCAACGCTTGCTTCTTACACACTCCGATTCAGCTGCAGCACTGGAATCACCATTACACCTTTGCACTTTGTACGCACTGCCCTCTGGAATAGCTTAATATTAGTGTCTCAGTGTGTGATGACACATTGTGTTATGGGGTAGCGGAAGTGCGAAAGCATGGCGTGTAAACACAGCACACACTGCACACAGTGCTGCTCCAGCCTCAGAGCTCCGATGCTACACATTGCCACCTCCTTCACCCCGTTCAGTCTGCTACCACCTGTGATGGAGGATCAGCGACAGTACGACTTCACCCCATCACTTTGCATCTACAGGTGAGGGCATAACCCCCCCTGTATGTACCTTCTGTCTCCTTGTTGATCTAAAATACCTCATAGATTGGCACTGAAATTTTGCACCATTGGAGACAACCAAGAGAACTGTCTGGTGGATTCACATCACACCCATGTCACCAGCCAAAACACGCATTAAACTAATAAAGTACCAAAGATCTCTTAGGTCAGCACAAATTTCTTGCGTTGAGTTGAACAGGTGCTCATGATTATGGAAAGTTTAATGACTCTCGTATCAGTGTTTGTTTCCCTGTAGGAGCCATAGCTGTCAGTCAGTTATCTTTTTAACAAAAAGGAAAAACTAATTAAAAAGTGAGCCTTAAAAAAACACTTACACATAAATCAACATGATATAAACTAATTATGATGATAGACAATTATTTGACGTGTAGTTTATTTTCTGGGATGAACTGCATTTTAGCTGCTATGACAGAAGAGGTGAGCTTTAAAACCTTTACTATGGTTGTTTCTCTAGGGGGGGCTGAATGATCTGTCTTTACTTGAGCTGTTGTTCTGTCCTTTAATTTATGCAGGCTACGGTCCAAATGTGTTTATTAACTTGAAACCTCTCCAAGTGACAGGGTTTTCTCTCTTCATTCTCTTTGTGGTATCTTATTAATCATGAAGCAGTGATGTACTAACCAATTGTCAGAATGAGGGAGTTTGCATGGCCTTAAGCAATGTCACACTGTGCATGACATCACCAGATAATGGCTTCCCTGTGAATATTACACAGTGTGACGTCTATCTCATGGCACTTGGCCTGTTGTAGCTTTAAGCATCTGCACAAAAACACCAGGTAATACAACACTGAGACCATCTGCTGCACGGTTTGTGTTAAAAAAAGGATCTTGACCAGACCAGGGTTACACTAATGAGTCCAATAAAGTTACTATTATGACTTGACAACAATGGCACTATGTTTAGGGTGACCAAACGTTCTCTTTTGCTCAGACATTTCCTCCTTTTTTGAGGTAAAATTAAGTCCAGGGAGATTTTATAGAATTCCCCAAAATGTCGGGGTTTGCTCTGATTGATTGTGCTGCACTCTCAGACAGAAAATGCCAAAGTGGAAATGCACTTTTACAGACAAACTGCAGATATATAGTCGTCTCCATCTTTTGGTCATGGTTGTGGTCGTAGTTGTCACTGGTGTTAAGAATAATTTTTGGTCCATATAAGTCAAATTCTGAGATAAAAGTCAAAATTCAGCAGTAAAAAGTCAAGTTATGATGTTAAAAGTCAAATTTTGAATTAAAAAAGTTTGAGACAAAAGTCCATTTTTTTTTCTTTCATAATACTTTTTTTATTGCTTTTATAATAACACTCCATATAAGCAGAGACATAATGAAAAAGAGATGCCAAATGTGAGTGCACTTTGGTTAAAAGTACAAATTTTGAGGTGAAAACTCAAGTTAGAGACAATCTTGTCAAAGTTATGAGATGTTTAAGTCAATATTCTGAGGAAAGTAGTCAAAAATTTGAGATAAAAGTCAAAATTGAGACCTACAAAGTTGAGGATTAGAGATAAAACGTCAACGTTTCGAGATAGTCAACAATTTGAGATAAAAGGTCAAAACTATGAGAGGACTCAAAATCTTGAGCAAAAAAGTCAAAGCTCTGATACAAAAATCGAAGTTTTGAGATAAAAAGTCAAAATTCTGGGATAAAAAGTCAAACTTTTGAACTAAAAAGACATAGCTCTGAAAAAAAGTTAAAATTTTTTATTTAAAGTTATTATTTTAGGATTTTTCATGCCTTTTATGGGAGAGAGGAGGACAATGGATAGAGTAGGAAAGGGGGCGAGAGTGGGCAGTGACATGTGGGGAAGTGACCACAGGCTGGATTTGAACCCAGGCTGCTCACATGAAGGCAAACTTCATGGAGTGGGATCTAATCCACTAGGCCATCTGCACTCCAAAAAGTCAATTTTTTAAATAGATAGTCAAAATATTGGGGAAAAAAAGTTGAAAATTTTGACTACATAATGCAAAAAATCCCAACAAAGCCAGTTGGTTATTTTCCATATTTTTTTAACTGGTATGGGCTTTATGCATTATTTATGTTTACATAATAGAAAATGGTAATCTCAAACAGAAAAGGAGTGTTGTAAATAAATGTATCAAGCTACTATGTCGTCCTTGGTTTTCTCTTCAAGGGGCTGGATAGGGGGTCCTCTTTTGGGTTTTATTAATATGGTCGTCCTAACCATGCTACTAACTTAAATACCAAAAATAGGACGGTACACATTCAAAAGTGTCATAGAAATACATCAGAAGCTTTCTCTTGGATATTTGATGACCAAACAAACATAAGACCATGTGAGCATTATTGTAGTGTTTGATGCTAAACTGCTCAGCAGAAGCAGAGGTAACTATTCTTTAATCAAAGTATTTTTCTTTTCCAACATGGAGCCCACATCAGCCATCATAAAACTTGACTGACAGTAGTTATGCTGCAGACTTATTTGTGTGGCACCAGCAGCAGCAGCTAATGCAGCCTGAAGCAGCTAGCCTCCAGCAGAGCAGAGGAGTGGGTTTCACACTTCTGATAAGCTCACTTCTTTCTAACCCAACACCCCCGGTTCATCATTTTTTATATTTTCATATTTGTTGCCTCAAGCCAGAAGCATCACAGACTTATGTGACATCACTTGACACATATTATCTGATTTCACTCAGCTCCCTCTGGAGTCACAAAAGGCTTCATACAACTGTTTCACACATACTGCAGTGCTCCCAAAAACCCGTAAACAGACTTTGATGAGTGAAATCATTGAAGTACGCCTCTAATTAAATACATTACAGCTACCCCCTGATGAGGGCCACAAGCTAAAAGATGTCTCTCAGTCAACTGTAGTAGTTTGGATCCCACAGGCTACAAGTCAAGAATCTGCCACTCAGAGACAGAAAATACTGGGAGTCAAAAACCAAGGTTAAGATACTATTTTTTCTCCAGTTTTTGCTCATATCTACAACCATACAAGACATTTAATAGCCCCGTTATTGCACTACATGTTAATCTAAACTTTGTTTTCATGAAGAAATACACCTGTAAACAATAAAACAAATGGTAAAACAA
This sequence comes from Thalassoma bifasciatum, assembly GCA_008086565.1. NCBI lineage: Eukaryota > Metazoa > Chordata > Actinopteri > Labriformes > Labridae > Thalassoma > Thalassoma bifasciatum. The sequence continues at coordinate 24,911 of RPOG01004873.1, forward strand.
CAAATTCAACAAAACATGATGACAGAAACACCATTTAAATCTGCAGTGTTGATGTTTTGGGAAAAGGACAAGAATTATGATGTAAAAAGATGCATAACAATGCACCACGTACCATCTTAATCCGAGAATTTTGCAGAAAAGGATTTTGTTTTCAGGAATCAAATAAATGAATGAAAGGGAAAATGATCATTAAGTCCTATCTGCACCAAAATCCAATTAGTTCTCTGTTGCCCAGGGGCTGAATGTTAGTAAGAGCTTCTTTCTTTCAATATGAGGGATGATGTGTTTCAGGAGTCAACAGCGACCAGTAATAGACGTTAGAGGTGCAGTGTGAAGCATTTGGCTTCGGCTGCATTTAGGGAACACACGGTGAAATATAATACTTGGACGTATTTTATAATGTGTGTTTAATTATCTGAATATCCAAATTGTTTGTCAACTTAGAATGAGCCTTTTATTTCACTTAGGAGCTGGTCCCCTTCCACAAGCCAGCTATCCAACACTGCCATGTTTCTTCAGTCGTGCAGACAAACAAATAACAGCCATATGTGCTTTTCTATTTAGTGAGCAGCCATCCAAAACACACAAATGCAAAATATCAGAGGAAACAAAAGAAGAAGAGTGGGTGTTGGGTTTTGAGAATTTGTGCTGAAGTCTTGATCTTCAAAATTTGACAAAATGGAAGATTACACGTGTTCTGCTCCACAGCAGCTTCTGGTTTTCTCTGGTAATGGAGCTTCAGGACTGGAGGACTGGGATGCGATCAATACAAACTTCCATTTCTACAAGAGATGAACGAGTTGAAAAAATAATTTATGCTACTATTTTCGCCTTATTGCAATTGTGATTTATTGTGCCATTATTTTTGGGTTCCCCATCTTATATGTCATCAAGCAACCTTGAGTTTTATGAAAAGCACTTTATACATTGAGGTTATTATTATCCTTATTAATAAAGCAAACAAGCAATGTTCATTTCTGCTGACTGCTTTTTACCTATTAAGTAATTTTTCATTCATATTTTTTTTTGCCACTTTTGGACCATTTTTGCTACTTTATGATTATCTTCCAAACTTTCTCACAATTTTTGCCCCTTTCCACCCATTTTTGCAGCTTCGTTGCTGTTGTTAAGCCACCTTAAACTCACTTTTATCACTACTTTGAGTTGTTTTACCACTTTTCACCACTTAAAGTTTGTCTCTTTGGTTGAGCAGGGTTCAGTAACACTGGTGTAGAGCATAAAACATCAACTACAAAAACTTTTTTAGGATTCTGGCACATTTGAAGTTCAAGAAATATTGCTCCGTCTGGGATTAGAATATTGCAGCAGGCCATGTTGCGGCTTGATCTAATTTGCAAATAATTGCCCTGCCCTCTTTTCTACAGAGTGTTCCTTTAAGTTGGGAGCTTCAAATCTGTTGCAATATACTCTACTAGGGCTGAACGATTTTAGAAAAAGATCTAATTGTGATTTTCCTGGCAGATATTGCGATCTCAATTCAATTTACAATTTTATTTAAATCAAGCTTTAGTGAAGTTTTCCCAAAGTCCGGCAGAGAATTACATCAAACCATCTGAACATCAAAAGTTTTTACTGTAATGCAAGGATGTAAATGAAGGTAAGAATTATTTTTAATTTTTAGATAAAGGTCAATATTTTAAGTTAAAAAGTGGAAATTTTGAGAAATAAAGTCAACATTTTGAGATTAAAAAAATCCAAATTTTATGCAATTAATCCAACATTATGTGAAAAAAGTCTGAACTTTCACAAAAAGGGTAAAATTTTAAGATAAAGGCAACTGCCTAAGATAAAAAAATCAAAATTTTGAGATTAAGCATCAACATTTTGAAATAAAGGCAACATCTGAGATAAAAAGCAGAAATTTTGAAATAAAAAAGTCAAAATTCTAAGATTTAAGTCGAAACTATAAGAAATATAGACAACATTTACAGATAAGAGGCAAAATTTTGGGGAAAAAAAAAGAAGATTTTGAAATAAATAGCCAATTTTTGACTTTTCTTAAAACCCTTAGTCAAACACTTCCACTGAGTCTGAACTTTAAATACAACTCTCGCTATTTTTAAACTGGACTTTTTAATCATATTTTTAGTTATAACAACTGAAGAACAAAAAGAGTTATCTTTGACTCTTAAATTTTGAAAACAATTGAGTGCAAAATAACTGTTTTATGTTAAAAAAAGATAAATAAAATACAAAACAATTAAAAAAAAAAAATTTAAATTAGTGACAATAAGAAAAAGGAAATTCAACAATCCCACGGAAAAAAAGGATCTTCCCAACAGTTTTACACTTGAACACGTGTGTGAAACAGCTGATACTAAAGATCCTGGGTCAGTCAGGAGCAAAAAAATAGCAGTTTTGGCGATCACATGATCCTGACATCTGAAATCGCGATTTCGATCAGAAAACGATAAATCTTTCAGCCCTATACTCTACCCTCTAAAAAAAGACAAAACTGAATACTTAAGTTCTAATTAGTGACTTTCTGACAAGCTATTAACAACAGTCAATAGTTTAATGCCCTTAAAAATGATTAAAGCTGAATCTCCAGCTAACAAAGGTTGTCAAGACCAGTTAACTTTCCATGCTGTGAATAAGGACAGTCGACTCCACCATCAGACCCAGCAGATGCTCGTGCGCACCAACAGCTTGTGCACAGCATCTCAAAAACCTCCCTAACCCAATCTGCAACCTCACAGGCCGGCACTGGACGTGTGACATTTAAAGGATGTGATCGGGGCGTCGATATGTGGGCCATGCTGTGCTCATGTCGGTTAACATGTCGTTGGGAATGTCGCTGCCTTCTGTTAAAGAGAGAATGCTTCTTTACAGCTCAGCGCCTGCTGTCAGCTGTGTGTGTGCTGCTACTTGAGTACTTTAAAACTGCAGCGGAGATGAGTACCACAACTTTTCCTACCTTGTTATACTTCGCTTTGGTGCTGTGCCAGTGAAACTCCTTGAAGTTTACAATAAACAGAAATTAATCAATCATGACTGAGGCAAAAATACAGCAGGTTACAGTCAGGCAGCCAATAAGATACTGGGATGAAGATAAAAGTAAAAAATTAGATGCATTTAAATCCCATTTTGGATCAGCAGAGGCCTGGACAAACTAAAGAGGCTTCCTTTCCCTCAGGTACAAATTAATATTCTCTTTGCATGTAAATACACCCAAAGAGGGAGAATTAACACTCAAACACTGGAAAAGGTTGTCAAACACTTACATACATTAAAAACTACAGGTCCAACAGGCTGCTTATTAAAATTTAAGAAGGACATGTTGAGTAAAAAGACTTGAACTTCAAGGCTGCTTGAGTGACCAGACTGAAAAACCAGAACAGAAAGAAGCTGAGCTGGAAAGACGAAAAACATTCAAAATGTAAAACAGCTCACCCTTCTCCACCCTCCCCTCACTTCAAACCCTCTCCCTTCTACCCCTCCATCCCTCCATCACCTCTATCCTTCTCTCCCCTCCACTGCCTTAAGAAGCACTGGAATGAGTCGGTCCCCCCTCGATAATAAGTTGACAGCTGTAGAAAATGGCTTCTTTCAATTTGGGCGCTCCCAATCTCATTATATTGAGATAGGAGAGCTGCATGACTGTTTGCCTGTTTGGAGGCTCGTACTGGAGGAGAGCTCAGGCACTCCAAGCAGAGGCTGAGAGGGAGGTACGCAAAGAGAAAGTTGGGAGAAGACACTCCAAGAAGGCGAGAGGGAGGAAGAGATGGGCAGGGGAGAGGACATGACATAAAAAAAAAGAGAAGAGAAAAGAAAGTGACAAAAGACAGAAAAGGTAAGAAAAGAGACCAAAGAAAATGAGCTGTGAAAATATGTCGCTTACTGATAACACTGTTTATGTTGTTTGAAAGAACACTGTGGGAACAAAAAAAACTCAGCTTCAAAACATCATCAGATCCACATCAGCTCAAAATAATAATTTTCAGCTTTTAGATTTGATTTTGAAGTCTAAATGAGGGAACAGCAACAGGAGAGGTTTGTTCAAACAGGCCCAGAAGGCCTACCTCCCATTGTGCTTTTATTATAGTAGCAGAATATGAAACCTGATTAGCAGAGAATTACACTTTATTCAATGGGATAAAGAGTGTGCTGCAAAATCAATGACAATGAAAATAAATGTTTGTAAATGTTATTTTTTAGATGTGAGTTACGGGGTGGCCTCAAGACCAATGGCACTGTCGAAAAACTGTATGAAGGTGATGAAGAAGAGCAAAAAGATGGGGAGTCCCATGTGTGTTCACTTGAAGCTGATGGTTCATAATCCCCACATACACTTCCATTGTGGAAAATTCTAATTATATTGTCAAAAATTAACTATTCATAACCTGGTTAAATGGTGAAATGGTGATGGTCCAGTGTCTCATTCCTCTTTTCACATACAATAAAAAAATTAGCATATTTGTGTTACACCCAGTGAGTTTAGTTGATATTGAGGTTATGAGGTCTGCATGATTGAGGACACAGTTGATGGAACTTACAGGTGGGTAAACAGTAAAAAATAACAAGGGGGCTAAAGACCCACTTTAATTCTGCCTCTTTACCTGTCACTAGATTAAACTAAAGTCAGGTTGAATTAGCATTTCCAGTGCTGTGTTAGCCCTCAATAGGCTTAAAATCTCTGCATCAGAAACCAATGGGTGATATCACCAAAAGTACAACCGTACAACCTGTGTTCACAACATGTATGAGCTATGTGATAATAAAATAAACGGTGGCAGCTCATGCTTGCACAACTCAAAGAAGTCAATCAAAATAATACCATGATACCTCTGACATTTTAGTTCAGTAAATATGCAACACCAAGAGGGTTGTTAGCTTAGAATACAGATTAAAAATGCAGGAAATTCAAAAACCTATGTCTGAGCAGCACAGTGTATTTCATACCCAAAGTCGCCAGTAAACACAATTTTGCAATATATTGCTGTCAGATTTCTATTTTCAATTTGATCCTTGTCTTTGTGCAAAGCTAACACTGTCCTAGCTGTAGCTTCTAACCAGCCAGGCTCAAAAGTGACAAACATAATAACTGTTTGAACAGAGATACAGAATAAGCATAACAATTCATACTCACAGTCAGACACACAAAGAAAACTGTCAAAATTCAGCACAGTTTCTTTGGTGTGGCTAAACAAGTGAGCACAGAGTCTCAGGACAGCAGTGTCACATGTCCACTGTGTGCCTTCCTCACTTATGGTTACATTGCACATTGCATCCAACTCTAGAAAAATGCCCACTCTTCCACAAATACTGTATTTTACTGTGATTTAAAACATTGGCATACCGTTATGGGTCTTCGTGTTTCTGCTTCAAATTTACCAGACCACAATGCATTGCTGACTACAGTACAGAACTGTATTGCATAAAAAACAGTGGATTACTGCTGGAAATTGGCTGTATATTAACAGCAATTGCTTACAGTGTACTCAAAGAAGACAGTGGAGCTTTATAAGCCATCCATTTATTTAGAACACTGCTTTTCTTTTCAAAGTATAAATTTTATTTGACAAAAACATAAATGATGCTTGAGAAAAAGTCCTTTTCCAAGTCTCCAGAATATTTATTTGCAATGGAAACATAGTAGCCAGCCTTGCAAACTGCGCTTTCCATTGGTCACAACCACGACAAACAGAGGGATCTTTTTTTTTACAGTTTGTCTGTAAAAGTGCATTTACGCTTTGGAATATTTTTAGTCTGAGAACACACGCATGCAGTCAGATTGTGCTTTCTGTTTTGATCTGAGAGAAGGAATGGCCTGAGTCTTTTGCGTCATGGCGTATTCTGCGCGCAAGCTCAACATCTTGACAGGTAGGTACATCCACACTAGGGTGAAATTATATGGACAAAATTTCATATCTTGATATGAATGCCAGATATCCAGATATCAATACAATACAATAAGACTCTGGGATTTGAGAAAACTAAGCATTTTTCAGACAAATAAAACTATCATAACAGAACAGGATGTGGAAAGTGGGGTTATTGATTAGAGCTCACTGCCAGTCATCAACATTAACAGACAGTCACCAATAATCATGCGATTGTTTGAGCTTCACGTGCAGGGTGAGCTTGGAAAATCTACATCATTGATATCTTCAATATGATGGATATTGGGATATTAATATCTTGAATTTTCAAATCTCGATACTAATACAATAACGATATATCTTTTTGCCCTATCATACTGGTGCAGTGCTATATTACAGATATTAATGGTCTGTAGAACAGGCTGAGTAAAACCTGGACATTCTGGAGAATTTTTAATTTTAGGATAACGACTCTACAGTATCCATTGAATCCACTAAATAAGCAGTAGGTCTGGTATTCTAACATTCTGGAGTATTTCATCAAAAGATAAGGAAGATCAGGTATTGAAGGAACTTTGTTGGAGGGTTTTCCTTGGTGTGGAGGGGAAACTCTCACAGCTGCATCAGTCTGGCCTGTGGCCACACTGATCCTTCCGACCAAGCAGCTACTGAAAAAACAAACCGCAGGCAGAAGCACAGGCAAACCAAACTGCCCATCATCGAACCACACAGTCGATGAGGAGAGCTCTGAACTGATCCTGCACCAACACAGGCACATATGCTCTCTCACACACACACACATACACACACAAACTGTGGGTAAATGCCTCTTTACCCACAGTGTCCGAGCCAAATCTAAAATGTTAATCATTTTCATTTCCCCTGTATTATCAAATTGCTTCTATTTCAGGTTTGTTACAGCTATATTTGCCGTTAATCGATGCACACAGACATACTGGCGGAAGGAGATATACTAGCAGCTTTAGGAATTACCTGGCCAAGTGCCAACTCCCTGACAAACCAGAGCTGACTACCAAAAACATCCAGGCAGACATGATGGAAATGACAATCAGGCCTGCACTGTGCAAGGGCACAAAAACTAGAAAGGACACCTGAACACATGAATGCATGTGCATACACACGGCAATGCAAGCAGAAACAGGCTCATGAATATTGAATATTAAGCTGAAGAAAAAAAGGAGGTGAGGAGATGTGCAGAAAAAACAAGTCAGCAACTGTGCAAATGAAATAAATTAGTTTATGAATCTGTACCAGTACACATGCATACACTAAGTCAAGATTTGATAAAGAATGGGAAGTAGTTTGATGTACGTAGTGTGAGGATGCGTGTGTGTGGATCCTAAGCCCACATTGAGCTGTCTGCCTCAGCCTGCGCTAAGCAAACAGCGGGGAGGGAGAGAGCTCCATGAAAACACTGAAAAAACTGGTAACACTGGCAGCACACAAACACACAAACACACACACACGCGTGCTCCTGACAGGCAGCAGACATACAGCGTTCCTAAACAGCACCGCCACCCCACCAGGCCCACCCAGGGTAAGCTATTGTCTGGATCTCTGGGTGATCCCTCAAGTCCCATCCGGCAGAATAAGTCCACTTCAACACACACTGAGTCTCTGTCCAGCACTGCATCCACTCACTGCTACACACACATACACATGCATACAATGCCGGCAGCAATTTCTGGTTACACTGCAATTAACCACACCAATTAGCGGGTTCCCAAACCAAAATAGAAACAGAGGGCTCCCCCTAGAGGTGAAATTACATCATTGGAGAAGCCAGTGAGAAATATGAGGGAATCATAAAAATGAGTCCACAATTATCAGAAACGCCAACAAAGGACTTCATTTCCACGACAGTTTCCAGCAGGGTGGAAGTAGGTAATTAAACTGGAAGGAAATGAAGTAGTTCACATGTAAATGGCTTCATGGGGGCTGAGGGCAGATTGTATGGGCATGATTTCCACTTGAGATTTGTTAGCAAATGCTGCAGAGACTATGGCTGTGAGCTGTGTGTGTATGCTTTGGTTTTAAGCCTGTTAAAACACTTGTGCCTAAACACTCAAGACTGTACACCTGGTCTACACACCTGTCTCATTCACCATGTCCATCTGTGCGGGTTTTCACACACATGCACTCACACAGTCGTACACACACACACACACACTCATTCATGTTCGCTGGCCCAGAGAGCTTTGTGTGCACTGTGGAGAACTAATATCAGGCGGCCTACTACTGTACTGTTCCTCCCCTCCCCCCCTGCGACCAAGCCCTTCCATGGCTGAACTCAACAGATTAAACTATGCAATATCACCCTTACCAATTCACCCCTCCTCCCTTCACCCCCTCCCCCTCCACCCCCAATCCCCACCACCCTCAATTCAATTTCTTCTTCCTCTTTCTCTCTCTGACTCTGAGTGCAATGATTTGTCTTTTTCACCCTTTTCTCCCCATATATATCCGTGTGTGTGTGTGGGGGGGGTTTACATACTTACACACATAAATTTTCATGGACACTGCTGCAGTACTTCCTCTTGTTTAAATTATACAAGCGATAGGGAGTAAAAACCTTGGGACTAATTTAGAGTACAACCACACACCAATGAAGTCCAGCTCCTCTAGAGTGGGGCTCAGGAAAACAAGTAGAGACGTACTTAGTGTGTATGTAGTGACAGAGTCCATGCCAGTCAGAAAGACAAAGAGGCCACACACTGGCGGTGACATTGACGGACAGACAGATGGACAGAAAGGAGTGTGTATTTGTGCAGCAGTGTGTGTGCAGAAACAGACGTCTGCCACAGTACCAGCTGGAAAACGTCAGTTTTCCTGGATTTGCTGTCACAGCAATGCATCCAGGCATGTGTGTGTATGCGCGTATGTATGTATGTGTGTATCTGCAACTGACTACTTGCATATTTGAACATGAAGAGAGATCTGACAGACAGACAGGCAGAGTGAGGCAGGGAGACCGAGGCAGAGCCAGGCTACAAAACATGTCATTTCTGTCAGAACTTTGTGGTACCTGCTGCGTGTGATCGTAATGAAGAGTTACATTTCATTTCCTGAGTGTGTCTTCCTTGTCGTCCGCTGGGTGTGGTTACTCTGGAGTCAATATAAAACTGTGAATCATGGCTCTCTTTGTGTATGTGCATGTTTCCTGTTTGCATGTTTGCATGTTTGTGTCTGCAAATGCACCACACTCTGAATTAGTGCATTCCTATTTATGCATGCATAAATATTTGTCTGTGCATGCCTCCCTGGTCTATGTGTGTGGGTGTATATATATTCGGTAGCTATAGCTGCAGTGGGTATTGAGGGCAGTACATCAGGGTAAGGCAATCTGCCTCTGAACAGCTCCTTCAGGTGAGATTTATCACCACTGCACTTGGCCTCTTATTATGGGGATGGATTCCCTACCTCTGAATCTGGATGTGCACGTGTGAGTGCATGTGCGTGTGTGTGTGTGCGTGAGTGCGTGTATGAGCTTTTTCTAAGTCCCCCCCCCAGTCTGCATCCTTATTAAAGTGCTGCAGAGAGAAGCAGCCATTGGTTTGTGATGACTCCACCCTCGAGAAGTCCAAGATAGGGATGCACTGGACACGCAAAGACACCAGGAAGGAATAATATAAATGGGGAATGACAAGACAGAGGAAATAATGCTGAGGAGGAGGAGAGGAGAGGGGAATTATTTTGGGTGGCTTAATTCTGCCCTGCCCCCACCACACTTTACATTTGGACTACAACTTGCAACCAAACAGAACTACAAATTCCAAATTTCCTGGCTTGAAGTCACGCAAGGTCCCAAAGCAGTGGAGCTGACTGACAGTCAGTTAGGTAGCACTGGAGAAATAGGTCATAGAGCTAAAAATACTTATCTATGTCTCTCTCTTTCTCTCACTCTCTCTCCATCCTATCTTCTTGAAAAAAAAAAACAGAAAAGTAAAACACACAGAAAGTCTACATAAGGGGATGATGAAAGGAAGAAGTGGAAAAAAGACATACCCATAAAAAACGTCAGACCTCAGGCTTACTCCAGTACGAATAAAAGAAGAAACTGAGAGACAGAAATGAGAATGAAGGAGTGCAACTGTGTGTGCTTGCTACTGTGTGTCTGTGTGCGTTTGTGACTCTCCATCCACACACGGGTGATGCCGCACAAATGAGCGAGTGAGGGAATGAAAAGGGAGAGACTGGAAGAGAAAGAAAGGTCTAGAAATGGATGCTCAGGCTGTGGTTTTCAACCATCACGTGGGGCTGTTTGCACACACAGCCGGTTATTACATGGAACTCATTTAGCCGGGCTCAGTCAGGCAGGGCAGAAATAATATTATATAGGCCCTGCCACAATAGCACTGCACACTATTATCTACATCTCCTTCCTTACCATCACAAGAAAGTAATAAAGCTGAAGTATAAGACATGAAAAGAGCCATTTTGATGAATTTGGACACCTGCACCTGCAAAATCTGTGCCCTAAAGTCACATTTCTACGTTGTTTAAGTCATGGCACTATCTTTCATTCCTCATTAAAGATTTTAATCATCTACTCACTTATCAGAGTACCTCAAATTAAACACAATCACTTGAAGGAAGGATCCTAGCATCGTCTTTTCAAAAAAAAATTAGATGCTGCTAAAGGGAAGAAGGTCTGAACAGTTGATAATAAACACTTTCTTCCAGTGGGTAGTCAAAATCTACAACAAATCCCCCCAAAGCAACTCTTAGAATAAGCTTTCCAACAAGCTTTAAGGGATTGAACAAAATGCAAAGAGAATTCTGTCACTACTTTCTGCTGAATGTTTAAGGGGCGACATGCCCTGGTTCACAATGTACAGAACCAGGATGGAGGATGGGTGATGGAGGGTGGGGGGTTGGGGGTAGCGTGAGGTGAGGGTATAAGCGAATTGGAAAGCTCGGATGGTTTAGGGGGGTGAAAAAAAAAAGATGGAAAATGGAAAGAAGAGAGGGAGAGCAGGCGAGGAAACGGCTGAACAAAAGGAGTGATGGTGAAAGAAGGACTGATGGATGGAGAAAGTGATGAGGAAAGAAAGAAAGGAAAGCAGGGGTGATGAGAGGACAGAGGGGAAAATAAGAGGAGGAGAGAGAGCAGTGGGAGCGAAGAAGAAGGAGAGAAAGAGAGATTAAACAGGTCTCTAATCCAGCAGAGAGATAGACAGAGGAGAGAGGGCTGGTAGGGAAATGCCCAGCTCTCCTCCACTGATTTGCCTTTGCACACGGCTGAACCCTCCACTGTACTTCCACACACTCATCAACTGGCTATCACACTGCGCCCAACAATGCAAGACCCACTCACACTTGGCTGGCTGATGGGCAACAACTGGAACTTGCTTTCTACAGAATTTACATCCATTAACTTTTCATAATTGACTGATTAAGCACAACAAGAGTTTAGGAACACAACAAACGTCGTCTCCAGTGCACAGCGAGAAGATGTATTAGCGCCCACACTGACCAAATTTCACTGCTTGTTTTGGTGCTTTCACTAGATAGGCTTTTAATTTGAAAGACCTCAATAGCAAGTTTGTTTGTGGACATGCTAATTAGGTGGGCTTGTTTTAACGAGCCATTGCGGTGTGGCAACTGGAATACACTGAAACCTAATATGGTGCAACGATGGCATTTATACAGTTGGTGAGATGTTAAAAGCAGCCTTGATTGCAGCCTTGTATAATAAATACTCAGCATTATTCTTACTCGTAGAGTAAGATACTGATGTAAACCAAGGAGCCAGCATCCTTGCAGGTCTGAATCGGCACAGCAGACTACTTTGTTTCCTGCTTCCTCTTTCCTTTTCAGTCCATCTTTTGGCTTCAAATCAATATGGGACCACCAGTAGGGGGAAAAAAACGGGCACTGTTCATTATTTGCTGGCCTTGAGCCTCTTAACCAATCACTTTCATGTCCCTCCACTCTTTCTTTAATCCATTCTCCTCCTGTTAGTAGAATAAAAAAATCCTAACGTGGCCCTACACTCTGTCCTGGTACCACATCTATATGTATTCCATGCAAATCAGTCAATTTAATCCCTTGACATGGTGTCAGTGGAGGCCTCTGGGAGCAATCTGGACACACTTTGGCTCTGCTTGGATGAGCATCCCATGGAGGAAAGGAGGAGGACGAGGAAGACAAGGAAGAGAAGGGAGGAGGAGAGGAAGCCCTGAGCTCAAGGGTCCCACATTACAGCCTCCATCCAGTCCACCTGTCCATTCCCTGCCCCCTCATTACACACTATCACCTGATACCAACACCTTAAAACACAGTTAAGCCTTATGTATGGTGTTAGTTCAGGTTGAATTCAGTTTAATAGAATATGTGTGGTGGTGTGAGTAAGATGCACATGGACGAAACACTAAAATAGCATCACTCTCAATCAGGGCAGCGCACAGTTCCCCAATCAGCACCATTCCTGTTTCCTCTCTCCTGTGAAGTGCTCTTCAAAGCAGGCACGAACAGGCCAGTTGTTCATGGAATTTGCACGAAAATGTCGCCTGTGTCTGCATCTCAGGGAGACTGACAGACAGGCAGGCAGACAGACAGACAGACAGACAATCAGACAGACAGACGGGGAGGCAGGCAGTGCTGTATCCCATCCCTGCTCAGGTGAAACCTGTGCAGCCTCCTCCTCCACTGCGCGCCCCTGCCTCTGTTCTGCACACAGGTCTCTGACTTTTCTTTGTTTCAAACTGTCTCAGCTGGCTCTTTAGAGTGCTCAGACACTCCTCGTTTGTATGTTTATATTGGAGCTATTGTGGGTATTTTTTTTTTCACGACTAGATCTGTGTAGTACCCACTGACAGACGCACATCAGCCACGTTTTTGGCCGGGAGCCCAGGCGGGCAGCAGGCGTCTGCATTCCGCTGAAAGCAGTCTAAGAAAAAAAAACAAAAAAAGAGACCCAAAATCCTACACAAAGGGGATCATCACATTGAAAACTAAACGGGAAATCCTTCCTTTTAGAGGAGCATTAATGGAAATGAATGTCCATTAAGATACACTTTGAGTTTAAACAGCAGATGTGATTTAGATTTTTATTCTAGGCTTTATTCTAGGCGCCGAGGATGAAAGCAACTCTCGGAGTTGATGCCGTACAGCAGCGTATTTACCTCAGCTTGTATATTTTGAAAGGTCCGGCAGTAAAGGTAACGCTGCAGCCTTAAATCCGAGCCCTGAGCTTCGTTTTGCCTACCTGTTTACCCCCTCTTTGTAAAATGTGCACACAGGTACTGTAAAGCTATCTAAGCTCCCTGCCTCCGGCCAACCCGCCTCTCCATCCCGGCTTTGACCGTGATCTTGGCTGGATACACTGGCCAGGGACATACCGGGTCACCCAAATCTACCTCCAGCATTCCTCCATATCCCTGCACACACGCTGCTGTTGGCTCAGAGAAATAATTATATGAATAGCATCGGAGCGCACAATAATCTCCTGGTGCCAAAAAGCAGAAGCCCCCCGTCAGCTTTAAATATAACTTTTCTCCAGGGCTGCTTCGCATCCGCTGACATTATCTCTGCTGTATGCATTGCATGTATAGATGTGTCTGTAGTCATGCTGAGAAATATCAGGGAATTCAAGGCTCTGAAACTGCACTGACAGCATGCACAAACACAAAAAGCGCAAAGGCAGAGGAAATGTGAGGTACTTACGATTTGAGGGGGTTCTGTACCGCTGTGGCCATTTTGATATAGTATGATAGAATGCAACACTGCAGAGCCCGGTATTGTACATGTAATGTAGCAGCTATTTCAATTTCATTCATTCTCTGGGGCTGCGGCTGGAGCGAGCAGCCAATCAGAGGCGGGAGCGCTCTGTGACAGCTTTGGGGAAGTGTAGTTTTTTACGCATGTCAACATGACACATGCCGAGGAGGAGCGCACTACAAATACCAGCGGGGAAAGCGGTTTGAGTGGACCACAGTCCCGCCTCGGACTTGTAAGGGCAAAGCCTTCCCCTAGTTCCGATTTTTTTTTTAAATTTATATATATTTTAGAAACATCTATAGTTATGTCAAGGATGGAGGAGAGGGCTGTCTGAGGATCTCAGATGATATAATGCATTTTGGTTTGGTCTGGATTACGATGCTGATGATGCACTGA